>JAJOZX010000104.1:2120000-2189103 GCA_023014485.1 Bathynomus jamesi
ATTATACAGATAAGTGTTCAAATGATGAAACAAATCAAATAAAACGTCTATAAGAATTTTATTCATACAAATATTTTGTTAAATTGTAATTTAATCTTCAAAGAGTTCGCCATCCGCTATGATACAGTTGTGGATTCTCTCTGTGAAACTCCTCATTGTTCTTCTGAACATATCGAGTGGGATCATTTTCAGTTGTTCATCTATTCTGCGGCCAAGGGCATTCACATTTGGATAGATCAAACCACGAGTGTAGAGTTTGTCAAGCAAATAAGCCCAAAGCCAGAAATCACGTGGGGTTAAATCAGGTGATCTGGCTGGCCACTCGATGGGACCTCGCCGCCCAACCCACCTTCCTTCACTGTTGGTATCCAGAATCTCACGGGAAGCTGCAGAGTAATGTGGCGGCGTTAGGTTATGTTCATAAAGCCAATTCCTGCAAACGCTATTAGTAAACTGTGGCAAAACTTTATCTCTCAATACCTGGCAATGGCGTTTTCCATCCATCGTATCTCTCAATATGGCAAAGGAAACGAGTCCTGAATAGCCAGCACACGCCCAAACTGTAAGTGCAACCGTTTTAACAGGTTTTTACAATCGTATTTTGAGATTTTTTTTTTGCCCAGTAGTGAACGTTGTGTTTGTTTCCTTTACTCGTTGAACCAAAGACACATTCATCTGAAAATTTGATCTTTCAAACAAAATCTCGATCACTGTTGAACTTTTATCTCATTGTTTTAGCAAACTGCAGCCATCTACCAGAATCATCGTCGTGTATGAGCTGACAGTAAATGAGTTTGTAATCGTAGTACTCCTGTGATTTCAATAATTTTGCTACTAAAAGTGTGGAAATACCCAATTCCTGTGCGACTTTTCTCGTTGAAGTTGTTGGGTGGACTTGAAAACTGGCAAGGACATTTTCTTTGTTGTCTCCTGTCGACGTTACTGGCCTTCCGCTTCTTGGACGATCTTTCACCAGGCTCCCTATTTCCAAAAGATTGAGCTTCTAGTATCGAAGAGTGGTTGCATTTGGTGGTGGTTTATTATATTTTTCTGAAATAAACGCAAACTTTCTTCACAATTATTATAAGAAATAGCCCACGATACAAGATACACTTGTCCTTCATGCTGTATTCCATCCTTTCTGAGATGGCGGTGACTGGGGCTAGGGCATAAGACCTTCCTGTTCTTGCCTGGGGTCATTCCTGATCTTGTATAGTTGCTTTGAAAAGTATCGCGTGCAATGCAGTGATATCAGTGGAATTTATTTATTATCAACAAATTATTTATACTGTATGTATAAAATCTTTAAAGACTTTTCTCCCACCCTATATATAACACGTTATACGTATATACTCTACTCTATATATTGTGTGTGTGTATATATATATATATATATATATATATATATATATATATATATATATATATATATATATATATACTGTATTTATAGACTGGTAAAAATTAATAATAGTGGACAATTTCTGTTATTTTGAAAAAATAAAATGATTAATACATTCTAAATACCCTTTTATGCCATGAATAAGTGGATTTGGTAAATAGAAATTGTAAATATACTGTATCTATAAATAATAGTTAAACGTGGTACTAGTTCGTGTCGTGTATAGACTCATTAAATATTTAGATACTTGGACTATTAATTATATTAGCCAAAATCCATACTGGGCTTCAAATAACTCTAACCTAACCTAACCTAACCTAACTTACCTAACCTGACTTACAAAAAAACACTTCCATATGGTTGTATGTTCTGTTCGGCGATTTATTTGGAGCCCAATATGGATTTCGGCCGCTATAATTAATCGCCCAAATATCTAATGACTCTATGCTACACGAACTAGTCCCATGTTTACCATAGGAAAGCAAAATGTGGTTGTGTCCTCTATTAAAAGTCTAATAAGCAATTTATTTATGTAAGACAAAACAAAAATGTTTCACTTGTTAATCTAAGCCAAACACTCTCTCTCTCTCTCTCTCTCTCTCTCTCTCTCTCTCTCTCTCTCTCTATAACTTCAGCTTGGCAACGTTTAATAATGATGTTTAAATGAATCTTTTTATCTTTTTACTTAGGTTAGAATAGGTTATTGTGAATAGAATCCTTAACTTCGTTTATCTCATTATCATCGGTTAGGGTCATTTACTTCCAATTAAGGAGATAGGAGAGGAAACACGCTTTAAAGTATTATAGTAACATATTGAGGCAGTTTAAATGTTAATAAACAACAGATTAAGTGTTGGGCACCTTACCTTACCTTATGATACCTAATGAGGGTTTTAAACGACGGCTCATGATCGACCTGTGGTCGACCCTTCTGCAGCACCCCGCCTCATCTGCAGGATTTGGTAGAGGAGGGAATTGGTTTCGATTTTCTCCTGCCCTTGTAGCCAGCTACGCTACTAAATGAGTAAATGAGGGTTTGACCCTTTAATCCAGCTGCAAAGTAGTTACTTGTAAGTACTGTAATAGCTTTGAAACCAGATTAATGAGGTTGGTGAATTAGAGGAACCTGCTAAATACAGGTGTCTGAGAAGTCACACACCATAGGCTAATATACCTTTATTTAATTTAAAATAAAGCCTATGGGGCGCGACTTCTCAGATACCTTGTAGTTTGGTGTAGCCAGTCACTGCAGGATTGGTGGGACTGCAGCCCTGGGGTTGAAGAGTCAAACCCTCATTTTTTCACCCAATAACCTCGCGGTCTTATTAGCGAGGATAACCCCATTGTGTATATACACATATTATATATATATATATATATATATATATATATATATATATAGGGTTATCTTTTGTTTTACTTATATCGTTCGATAATTTATATATATATATATATATATATATAAATTATCGAACGATATAAGTAAAACAAAAGATAACTGTTCCCGGTGTATTTAATAAAGTGTAGTCCATCCTTGATCGGGTTGTAAAATTCCCGGGAATTTTAAGAGCGGCAAAGTTCCGCTGTGATTTTTGGGAATTTTCGGGTATTTTCAGAAAAACTTATTTTTATAAAACGAACAGCTGCGTATTCTTAAACCGGGGTACGCTGTGTAATTTAACTGTATGGAAAAAGCGTAGAATAATGCTGCCAAGAAAAGCAATTAAAAATGCAGTTGGTGATGTTAGTAAATGATTTGCTTCAGTATGATACTGGCATCTGGGAGTAGCGTGGAGTTGGAGATGTTGAAATGGTAAACCTCTCTCCTTGAAATTTCTTTTAGCTCCCACTTATTTCACAAAAAGGAAATTTACCTATGTGAAAAGGAACGTTGTCGTCCTAGTACAGGCATTCACCATAAAATGTATCAATGTTGACGTCACACTATTGTCCTAAATATCATAATACATCCTACCAGTTGGAATGGGACGATTTGGCGCCGCCGTTTGGGCGCGGAGCCGGTTTGGCACCGCCCCCAGGTCTACACTCAGGACTTAACATTTAAAATATATAACCAATTGAAACAATAAAAAATTATAAAGATTTATTTAGAACCATCATTACAATATTTTTACCTGCCCCCTTGACGATTGGTTAGGTTCAGTCATGATATTTTCGTTAAAACTAACAAAAATATCACGACTTAACCTAACCAATCGTCACTTCCCGGTTAGGTCAACTGTACGCCCTTGACGATTGGTTAGGTTAAGTTGTGATATTTTCGTTAGTTTTAACAAAAATATCACGACTTAACCTAACCAATCGTCAAGGGAGCAGATAACGGAAAAGTACCCATATTATATATACACACCTTATATTGTTTTCTGTATGTATTCGTCCTTTGCACTGACTCTTTTGCTCGCACCGCCAAAAAAGTAACGAAGGGTCGCGCTTGCTACATTTATCAAACAAACAAATATCCATTATGTGAAAACTTCTGTTTCCCTTTCTTATTTGATATATTTTCAGACATTTATGCTATTAAGGGCAACAACACAACTTATCTGAAAAGACAGACAGCACTTCAGGCTGATAACTAAGTATTACTATTTAATACTTAATACTAATTAACGGCGGCGCCAAACCGGCTCCGCGCCCAAACGGTGGCGCCCAAACGGCGGCGCCCAAACGGTGGCGCCCAAACGGCGGCGCCAAATCGTACCCGACCGCCTTCCAGTCATTCTACCCTTAGCAAAAATTATTTTAGTCCAAACCATGAGAGTCTTGCCCACGCACTGCCACCTCTATATTTTGCGGTCGGAACAGTGCACTGAAGATCGAGGCATTCTCCGGGCTGTCGTCACGCCCTTGGATGCAGTGTGTAAACAGACTCACCATTCCACAGGATCCGTTTCCATTGTTCTATTCCCCAATTTCGATAAGCTTTGCACCACTGCATTCGTCCTTTTGCAATCATAACTGTGAGGTATGTTTGTGGGCAGCTGCCCCCTTCCATAGAATCCTTCTGTAGGCAGTTTTCTACGTACAGTATTTGCAGAAAGACCTGTACGTTCACTTCCCTGGTGATGAATTTAAGGTACACATCTGGCCTTCGTCACTGCACGTTTCATCGTTTGCCGCGCAAGGTTTGTCATAATTTTCGACCTCCCTTATCTGAGCTCCACATTTTTCTACATTATTTCCAAAAAATTATTTCGAGAACTTTAAAGTTTTCACAGTCTTACACAGTCATACCTGTGATATGACATTCAACTGTCTTTTCACATTCTAACCGTCAATTCTGATTCATGTGCCATACTTATACTGTAAATATTGACTGTAACAGGTAGGAGGGCTACTTTCCTGTGCTTTTGGACTTCAGAGTTTTTTTGCTAAAATTCCAGGTTTCCTTGTTCCAGCTCCGTTCTTCTCCAACAGAAGCTGCTCACGTAGCAGCAGCATTTTTCTGACTTTTCTAGTCAATGTACACTCATTTTGTGTTTCTTTCGTTGTTGCTATTGTCTTCTTGAACTTCTTGTTGTTGCTTAGAATTAGATGCTACTCTGATTTTAATAGTTTTTGTCACTTCATTTTTGTCATTCTCACTAAAAAATCTGGCCTTAAATCTTGGATAAAAATAAGATGCTATATGACAGTTGAGGTCAGATTTATAGCGAGTCAAACTATTTAGACCTGAGTAAAAAAAATAATCTTTTATTCTCTTATTTCTTCCAGCAGGTCAAAATTTTAATTATTACTTAGATACCTTCTGATTTCATAAACAGAGGGAATAATGATTTAAGATGTTACATACTTAGTTCCGGAGAGAGTAGTAACTCTTTCTTCAAATAGTTGGAAAGGCAAACACATTTCTTGCAGAATTCGCTTCTTCTCTGCATTTATGGATACCGTTATACCGTTCTGGGATTCAAAGCAGCGATTTCCAGTTGATCGGATTGATTAATAATTTCTTTCAGCAAAGGAAGAGTTGAATTCCTCACTGTTGCGCAATCTTTTGGTATCATTTTAGGACCAACCTTGGAAGTCAGTTTACTCCTCAATATTTTGCAGTATGTAATATCTTGCTGTGTTTCTACCCTTTTCAACAATTAAAACACCCTTTCTATTAATTTCTTTGCTTCTTTGGGGGAAATAATATCACTCAAACACAGATTCAATGTATGAGCCCATACAGGCTTTTTTCGTCACAAAGACGTTAGCATGTTTTGATCACGTTGCTGCTACTATCTATTGCTGCCATAAAAGACAATACTTAACTGATTTTGAAATATTCTCTCCAGTATGACTCTCACTGCACGGGACACAAACAATACAACAGGACTGCAGCTCCCATTCTTTGTTTACAAAGTGTGCGATGATTCCAAAAAAATGGTTGTGATTTTTCTTCAAGTCCATAAATCGAAAGTTATCGAAAAGTAATGTTTAGACTCGTATTACTCAGATAAAAATGATGAAATCTCTTCCATCAGCTTTTCCTTGTATTCTTCATACACTTCATCCAGAAGTCTTTAAGATACAGTGTCGCATGAAAGTGGTTTATAAAATGTATTTAGATGACTCAAACCGTTTCTGGAAAGATAAAGAAAAAAATTGGGAGCAGCAGTATCTCACGAGTTATGAACATTTCGGTCACATTTTCTGTTCAAGGAAAAAGCCTCAAATTATGTTTAGATTATTATAAACTCAATATAATTGGATTTTAGAAGTTTAATATTTTTACTAAGTAAATTAGAATTGCTTTAACTGAGTTATAATATTGTAAGATACAAAAGATACGAACCAATACGGCTCTGAATCAATTACGTTTTCAATCAATCTTCAACTACTAATGTACCAACAAAGTGAATGGAAGAAATAAGGAATTTTGTGTATTTTTCAAGTTCGATTTTTAGTTTCGCAATTAACGAGAGAATTTGGTTCCAAAATACGTTAGTTAAAGGTCTTACCTTATGTTAGTGAATGTATCATTTAATTACTTTAGTTTAAGTGTAATAACGAAGCACTAATTGTAGGCGGGTTGGTTTTTTTTAAATTCTTAGTTTTTGCTGTTTCCTGACTAAACTACTCATTTCCTCCCTTAAGTCTGTGAGATGATGTCTTTCCTTACTGAAGTTCTTGCCGATTGGTACCCATTATGACTTCATATGTGAATTCCCTCCAATTCCGATAGGTTAGACCCTCTCCAAAGCTAATTTCTCACAAAAATGTTAGGCCTGGTACTTTATTAAAGTTATTTTGCTTGACAAATAGGCGGTTTTTTTTATGTAATATAACATTGATAGCTAGGCTGTATAAGGGTTAACATAAAACGGTTATTGAATTTTCTGAATGAAAGTTGTGACTGAGCTGCATGCTTTCGCGTTTGCATGATGCACTTAGATGATGCACATTTAGTAACTGCTTTGATTCCTTTCGATACAGTGTGCCGCCTTCCCGGAGGAATTAATTTTTGATGCATGCTTTATCGGTGTATACACACTGCTAGAAAAATTTTCTGATGTTTAAGAAAATTATTTGAAGGGTGAGAAAAACGTACGAGTACGTCCAAGTCGTCACCATACTTTTCTAAATACTGCCATTGAGTAACCAAAACCGTAGCGTTTGATTTGTACTGAATCAAAATCTTGATTTCGTTCTTGCACGTTATCTTTTAAAAATATGAAATTTTATTAAAAACTAATCATTAATGGGAAAATTATGCTTTCTTCCGCTCGCCCAAATGGAAAATGTGAAGGATATTTTCAGTCAGCTGTAGGTGTTAGTCCTCTTCACATTGAAAATTTTTACCCTTTAACGTCGGATTTTCTTATAGGGTTAAGTTATGAATGCGTGTCTTTGAAACGCTACGAATTTGTACCGGTCGTCCATAAAGGATTAATTGTATTTGCTAATAACACAGAATCTAAGCAGCAGAATACGTAACTGTTAGCGGCTTTCTTTTTACTTCCGTATTTATTTTCTTTCACCTTCTATATAATAAACAACTTTAGAAAATTCTTTAAAAAGTGTATTATGTAGATTAGATAAAGTACTTTATTGTTTTATGCTATCCTTTATTTTCCCTTCCCTTCTACTACTACTGTTCCTGTGTGAAAACTGTACACGCTTATAAGTGTAAGCATGGTATGAGCGTTTTCAATATTCTTTATTTCCATTCTCATTTTTTCTCCACTTAAGGTGGTCCTAGGGTCTTTGTTAGCCTGTAAATCCGTAAGCTGCCTGGACGGTAGACCTGATAGCGTGCAAGTCTGCAGTTGAAGAAAGTTGCAAGATATTTATTCATTTACTCTTAATATCATATATGAAAACATTATTATGAAAGTAGTTATCAGTTATAAAGGTATATATTTAATTATAATCCTCTGACATACCACCTAAATGAGCTCCACGTATCAGAGGTTAAAATTACTAAGTTATATACTGTATTAGATAACTATTTAATTTTACTTATTTATTTTTAATACCAAATTTACTTTTCTTTTAAACTAGGATAATATCAGGTTGTAACATAAATTCTGCTCGATTAGAAAACGGACGATAGATAATAGAATAACCTCAAGATAATGTGAAATAGTTTTAGAAATGTTGCAAAATACACGCGCCGACAGGTTCGTACAGGTTTTATCACGATACAGAATGATACAGAATGACTTAGGCTAGTGTAGGATTAGGCTAATGAATATTTTATCTAGTGTTTTTCATACAGTTACAACGCCACCCCTACGATATTACAGCAATTGAAAAAACATGGAGTCCACGAAAGAGCATATTCGACATGAGATGCTGTTTGAGTTCCATAAAGGATCTAACGCTAGTGAATCCGCAAGAAACATTCAAAGAGTTTATGGAAATGATGTTGTGAGCGAATGGATGTGTAGGAGATCGATTGAGAAGTTCAGAAATGGGGACTTCAGTCTGAAAGATTATCAACGAACAGGACGACCAAATGAGTTAGATGAAGAGTTGCTGAAAGCAACAGTGGAGGAAAACCAAACGGTAACTGTAAGAGAACTCGGCCTGGAACTCGGCGTTAGCCATATGACCATTCATCGTCATTTGAAGCTGTTAGGAAAAGTAGTGAAGGTAGGAAAATGGGTTCCGCATGATTTGTCACAAGCGAATCTTCAACATCGAATCGATATTTGCACATCACTGCATTCTCGGCAACTGCAGGTACCGTATTTGAATCGGATCGTCACTGGGGATGAAAAATGCGTCCTCTATAACAATATTAAGCGTCGACATCAGTGGCTGAGTCGTGAAACAAAGCCTGAACCTCAGCCAAGGAATGGACCCCATCCAAAGAAAATTTTGCTATGCGTTTGGTGGGATATGCAAGGAATTATTCATTTTGAGCTTCTGCCAGATAACCAAGCAAACAACTCCAACGATTGAAGATGGCATTACAAGGAAAACGTCCTGCATTAATTAACCGCAGAGGTGTTCTATTCCACCAGGATAACGCGCGCCCTCACACTGCTAGAATCACCACTGCCCAGTTGGAGGCATTTGGTTCGGAAAAAATGCCTCTTCCACCTTATTGGACAAAAGTTGCAATCCAGGGAAGCTATCGAAAACGAAGTGATCGCTTTTTTTGACTCGAAACTAAGGGATTTCTTCGAACGTGGCATAAAAAACTTTTCTACAGGTGGGAGGAGGTTATAAAAAAAGAAGAGAATTATATTGATGATTAATTTGTCATTATGTCATTTAATTTTTGTTGTGAATAAACTAAAAATTCGAGCAACCTTGTTACAACCTCATAAAACCAGTTTTTACTATAATTTAGGGTTATCATATTTGAACTTTCAAAAAAGAGGACACTCTGGAGACGGGGTGGGGAGCAAGCGTAGCTTACGTCCCACTGTGGTGCCTAGTGTAGTTTACGTTCCCCTACATTATCCTAGTGTAGTTTACGTTCCCCTACATTATCCTAGTGTAGTTTGCGTTCCCCAACTTTGTCCGCGTATACATAATCAAATAAAACGTTAAAAATAACGAAAATATTACAACTTAACCTAACCAATTGTCAATTTATATATATATATATATATATATATATATATATATATATATATATACATATATATATATCATATATATATATATATATACACACGATTGGTTAGGTTAAGTTGTAATATTTTCGTTAGTTTTAACGTTTTATTTCATGGATTCTTTAAAAAATGCCTCCTAAAGAGCCTGTTGTAGATTACGTTCCCCAACTTTGACCTAGTGTAGTTGTGTAGAGGGGGGGGAGGTTATCTGTATCAGTATCTATCAACTCACTTGTATTAATGTGTTATATATACTGTGTACTACATGTCGTCTACATTGAGTATCTATAAATAAGAACAAGTGTTATGGCCTCAAAAATCAATGTTATAATTATTCAAATTTCCCGGACATGTCTGGGAAAAATCGGACGTATGGAAACCCTACTATAATTAAACCCTCACCCCGAGAAAACTAGTTTTTAAACGTTGTCTCGCAACACTGGTATGGATCCATCGGATCACCTGAAGATCAGGGCCCCCAACCTTCTCTAGTTAGCCTTATAAGGCTAACTAACGAAAATATCACGACCTAACCTAACCAATCGTTAGGTCAACTGTACGCCCTTGACGATTGGTTAGGTTAAGCCATGATATTTTCGTTAGTTAGCCTTATAAAGCTAACTAAAGAAGGCTGGGGGGCCCTTGATTTTCAGGTGATCCGATCCATCTTCCTGGTCATTACATTTCGGGGCAGCAAGTTATTTGGGAAGAGATTCAACTTCGGAGAAATTGTTTATGTGCGCGACGGGTGTTTGCTATCTCGTTTAGTTTATCTCAAAACTTAAAACAATTTCAAGTAATTTTACAAAACATAATAATTACGATATTACATTAAGTTAGTACATTAAATAATATAGGTGCGTACTTTTGTTACATTTGTTACCAATATTTTTTTATTATCTACTGGTAGGGCCTATATAATTTATTGTTATATTATTTGGATCACCTGAAGATCAGGGCCCCCAGCCTCAATTACCACATAATATCTTCGTTAAAACTAACGAAAATATCACGACTTAACCTAACCACTCGTCAAGGACGTACAGTTGACCTAACCGGGCATTCAATTTAATTTATTATTATATTTGGTACTGTAAAGCAAAAAACAAGAATATATGGGGGCCCTGATCTTCGGGTGATCCTATTATTTTTATACAATTTAACACAATATTCTTCGATCCCCAAAACATGTGCCTCAGTTTTAGAATAGCTTTTTTCCAGTACTCATAACAGACCTACATACTCAGTGTAAGAATAGTTTCATATGAGTATTTTAAAATTCAGAAACTTATTGCTTAAATATGGAAAATAGAAATAATTAAATTCTGCAAAATTCTGCAAAATCTTGAGTTTATAACTTCAGAATTTCTTTATTAAATAATAAAAAACATTTCCTCCGCCTCTCCCAAAAATAGTATCTGTAAATAAGAAAATCCCCATATATATATATATATATATATATATATATATATATATATATATATATATATATATGATGCAGACCCACAAGAAAAAAGAAAAATTATTCCAAAGTCTTCCGTGTATTCAGAAGTACACCTCGTCAGGGAGTACACCTCGTCGTTCCTTGACGAGGTGTACTTCTGAATACACGAAAGGACTTGGAATCAATTTTCTTTTTCCTTGTGGGTTTGCATCATTCATTCATTTCACGTGTTTAATTGTGAAATTCATCCCATATATGTTGTCCAAAAAAGTAAATTAAAAACATATATTATATACCAAGATTTTTAAATGCTAAATAAACAAAGTTTTTCAAAGTTCTTTCGGATGATTCTGTAAATAGATAAATGAATGAGTGATGATGACAATAATGATAATAATAAAAATAATAATGGCAAAACGCTTACGGCAATTTAAGATATTATACATATTTTCTATAACATAAAAATCTTTTCAAAGAAAGAGACACAAAAGCAAACATTTCTCCATCCAAGATCACTTTTTTCACAAAATGATCCCAGAAAGAAACGTACATAAAAGATTAAAAACCTGAATATAAACAGATCTCAAAATTGCACGGAGCCAAACTCAACTTCTTGATAACGAAGGCTGGCTATCAGTTTCCACTGTCAAAACACAAACACACACACACACACACACACATATATAGAAATATATGTGTGTGTGTGTGTATATATACACACACACACACACACACTGTGTATATATATATATATATATATGTATATATATATATATATATATATATAATATAAAGAAGAAAGAGAGAGAGAGAGAGAGTTTACAGATATTTGTAAAGGCAGTTATTCTTATCTGATCTTTATTGATAAAAGGGATAACGGATGTTTCTCTGAAAAAGAAAATATATATACAGTATACACACACACACACACACACACACATATATTAATGATGAAGCTTGCTCCTGAAGAATCATGCATCATAACTGATATTACTGAGAAGTTTCCTTGATACAGTCTGACGAAACTTGCATAAAACAATGGATGCGGATTTAGATATTCTTTGAACTATGGTAACACAGAGTAGGGTTCCTTTTAGTGGTGACAAACTTTGTACGAAGGACTCGTTAGTATACAGTATTGATTCCCAGGTTACTTGGCAATGCTCCTCCGAGCTGCTCATACTTTGAAATGGGCGTATGGGCGGAGTGATGATCTGTGTAAAATATGCAACTTTTCATCTAGCTTTAACTTAAGCTGTGATTACTTGAGCGTTGATTCATTGTGTATATATATAACCTTATAACCTTATAATCTTGTAATTGTTCTGTGCATGTGGAGGCCTATCTTTGTGGAGGAGAGAATAGCTATCTTGCACTCTCCAACATCCGGCTCATCCTTACAGTCCTGAGCCAGGCTTCTAGTCTTCTTTTGAACGCCTCAACTTTGACACCTGTAATGTTCCTGATGTCTTTCGGAAGCTGGTTAAATGGTCTTGGTCCTCTGCCAACCAAGCTATTTTCCTTCACAGTTGACGGTGTCCTTTTTCTGGCCTTTAGTTTGGGAACATTACACATTCTACCTTCCCTATTTTCGACTACAGTTGTCTGGGTGGTTACTGGGTTTAGTTTGAGGTTAGATACTAGTTTTTCTATTATTTTCCATATGTAAATTATGGTTTATCTCCCTCTTATTCCTTCCAGCGAATATAGGTTTAATTTACTTGCTTTCCCAGTAGCTGAGTTCTTTGCAGCCATCAATTTTGGCTGTGGAATTTCTTTGAATTTCTTCGAGTTTATTAATTTCTTCTTTTTTTTTAATATGGGGACGTCAAGACTGAGCAATATTCAAGTTTTGGTATGATCAGTGTCTTCAGCAGGGGAATCATTACTTTCTTGTCCCTTCTTTTAAAAGTTCTAGGTAACTGTCCCGTAACTCTTTTCCTTTGTTTCCCGCTTTCTTATTTTGTGTTTTAAATTTCGCATAATTGGTCATTGTAACCCGTAAATCTTTTGCTTTCTTACTTCTCTGAATTTCCTGTCTATCTGGGACATAATATGCTATATGTTTTAGTTCATCACTTCTCCCATATCTCAAGAGCTGTAATTTCCCGTTGTTAAATTTTATGGTATTATCTTCTGACCATCTCTATATTCTGTTTGTGTCCCTCTGTAGGGCTTCCACCTCTTCTGCATTTCTGATTTTTCTGCTGATGTTTGTATCATCAGCAAAGGATGCTATTATACTGATATACTGTTGTTCATTACTTTATTGTCTGTGTCTGTTAGCACGATAATGAATAGGAGTAGGGCTAATACTATTCCTTGTGGTACTGCGCTATGTACTTCCTATTCGGATGATGATATAAATTGGAATTTTATTACTTTCTGACGTTCTTTGAGGAAGTTATAGATCCATTTTCCCAGCTTGCCTGTTATTCACATATGTTCTTATATAACACACACACACACACACACACACACACACACACACACACACACATACATATACATTTAAACTGCAAACACGCAGTATAATTAACGTAAAGAACGACGCTTGTATAGGAGAATATTCCGCGCAAGATGAGAGAGAGAGAACGAAACAAATGAAAAAATGAGGTTTCTGCGCGTATGTAGAAGAATTACGGCATTTGTTTGAGTGAGGCCCATGGTGTAATGGTTATCATATCTGACCGGCAATCGGAAGATCCCGGGTTCGATTCCCGGGTAGTTACCTCATTTTTTCATTTGTTTCGTTCTCTCTCTCTCATCTTGCGCGGAATATTCTCCTATACAAGCGTCGTTCTTTACGTTAATTATACTGCGTGTTTGCAGTTTAAATGTATATAATGTACGGCATGCGGGAGGTGCCCCCTTGGGGCATTGGTTTCTGCGCGTATGTAGAAGAATTACGGCATTTGTTTGAGTGAGGCCCATGGTGTAATGGTTATCATATCTGACCGGCAATCGGAAGATCCCGGGTTCGATTCCCGGGTGGTTACCTCATTTTTTCATTTGTTTCGTTCTCTCTCTCTTATCTTGCGCGGAATATTCTCCTATACAAGCGTCGTTCTTTACGTTATATATATATATATATATATATAATATATATATATATATATATATATAGACAGACAGAGAGAGAGAGGAGAGAGAGAGAGAGAGAGAGAGATAAAATACAGTATCACCCCTTTCATGATTCAAATCCTGGATCTCTTGAGTCGGAGTTGCGAGCGCTACCACCACACTACGACGAGGAAGTGGTGTCCGGAATGCTTCCCAAAACATTTAAAAAAAAATAAACTACCGGTAAGAATGAAATGTAAAATCAATACTGAATAAAAAATAAACTCAGTCAATACACTACAGATTATATATTTATATATAATATATTATAAATTATTGCCTATTTTCCTTCTTTGGGTTGGCCTGGTAACCAACAGGAAATCAGGAAGGGGTTTGGTTAGGTTTTGATTAGAATAAGTGATTTAGTGCATCCAACGATTTTTTCTTCATCTTTATTTTTATGGTTGCCCTGGCAACCACATTGGAAAAATGAGGTTTGTGGGTGAAAGGAAAGGGGGGTCGCAATGTTGTAAGCCTCCTTCATTTGCAACATTGCGTTTTTATTTGAATATTTGAAGTTTCTACACTTGACGGGTTGTCATGTCCTATGGTGCTTTCATAAGAAAAGGAAATGGTGAGTTTGTTTAAATAATTTCCTGTTCTGTGTGATGCTGAGGCACACGTATACAACACTGAACACTGGGTACAGTCCGGTGCTGGTGTCTCCGAGCAATTGATACAATGAGAAACAATTTATGGACAAAATGCAAGTGAAGTCTGACCTCTAAACGAATTAAGATTATATTTCTTTGTGGAACCATTGTGTGCTCTGTGGATGAATAATTTCATTAGAACATCGGACAGAGGCGCATGGAGTTAGGGTTGGATAGAGTCTTTCACCTTAAGTCTTGGGAGCAGCCAGGAAAACTGTCTTCTGAGGGAGCTCGAGACCGGAACTCCCAGAGGCGCATGACTATCAAAATTTGAACTTATATAGTCTTTGGTGGTTGGATGGCAGAACAATAATGCGTACAAGAGATTAAGATTTTAGTTTTAATTACATGATTTTACCTTTAAATTATGTAATTATTTTATGCTTCTTTGAATGGGAAAGAAATCCCAAACCTTAAAAAAAAATACGGGATCACCTGAAGATCAGGGCCCCAGCCTTCTTTAGTTAGCTTTATAAGGCTAACTAACGAAAATATCACGACCTAAACTAGCCAATCGTCAAGGGCGTACAGTTGATCTAACGATTGGTTAGGTTAGGTCGTTATATTTTCGTTAATTAGCCTTATAAGGCTAACTAAAGAAGGATGGGGGCCCTGATCTTCAGGTGATCCAAAATACAATAATGAAAGAACACAGAAAATATACTTGTTTTTACTAAATATGTTTTTAATTGATTTAAACAAAATATGTAAATATATTAAATTAATTAAAAGCTTTGAAAAAATGCATGACGTAGATTACATTAATTAGTCCAGCATTTCACGTTATCTTTTATGTTTAACTGTCCTAGAATGCGTAAGTGAGTATGTGAAATAAGTGTAAGCATGATGTGAATGAACTCTAAAACTATTCTCAGTATACTTTTTCCTACTTTTGTACGAGTCTCCTTTCACCAATCTTTCTGTCAGCAGTGGCTGGTGGAACAAAAGCAGCTTTATCTATTCTATACTTTACTACTACTATTATTGCTGTGTGAAAGCTTTACACATTTATAAGTGTAAGAATGGTTTGAGAGTTTTCAATAGTCTTCATTTTCATTTGCTTGTCTTTTTATTTTTTATTTTCTCTCTTCCGTTAGTCTAAAGTGGATCTTAGGACACACACACACACACACACACACACCACACACATATATATATATATATATATATATATATATATATATATATATATATATATATATATAAGGTGTTACAAAAGTCCGTTCTCATAGGGAACTAAGATATAACAGAATTGAACGCGAAAATAGTTTTAACCATACATTACAAAAATACAATCAACTTACCAATTAATCCAGTACATGCTCAAAATTCATTGTCAATAACCTAACAGTGTTGCCACGTAATACATACAAACTCATCACGATCAATTCCGTTATATCTTATTTCCCTATGAGAATGGACTTTTGTTACATCATTGGGGCATTGGTTTCTGCGCGTATGTAGAGGAATTACGGCATTTGATTGAGTGAGGCCCGTGGTGTAATGGTTATCATATCTGACCAGCAATCGGAAGATCCCGGGTTCGATTCCCGGGTGGTTACCTCATTTGTTTCGTTCTCTCGCTCTCATCTTGCGCGGCATATTCTCCTATACAAGCGTCGTTCATTACGTTAATTATACTGCGTGTTTGCAGTTTAAATGTATATAATGTACGGCATGCGCGAGGTGCCCCTTTGGGGCATTGGTTTCTGCGCGTATGTAGAGGAATTACGGCATTTGATTAAGTGAGGCCCGTGGTGTAATGGTTATCATATCTGACCGGCAATCGGAAGATCCCGGGTTCGATTCCCGGGTGGTTACCTCATTTTTTCATTTGTTTCATTCTCTCGCTCTCATCTTGCGCGGAATATTTTCCTATACAAGCGTCGTTCTTTACGTTAATTATACTGCGTGTTTGCAGTTTAAATGTATATATATATATATATATATATATATATATATATACACATTTTTCTTGGAAGAATTTGTTTCCTCAGAGCTGAAATAATTGTAATTAATAAAACGCACGTGCCTCTCAATAAATTAGGGTTATTTGTTTAATCTCAGCAAAGTATATTTTGATCGAGATAAAACGAAAGTCGTTTAATCTGGAACAAATTGTCTTTAATGATAATGAACAAACCAGTTTGTTCGTTTTCTAGAAGACAATTTCTTTTCATTGTATAAAACCAATCTTATTTTATTCCATAAGATTTCTGTGTTGTCTCTACAATAACATGAGCGGATAATTGCTAAATTCAAATTCAAAATTTTTATTGTTCAAATGACAGTACCGAGAGAATATAAATTTTCTTAATAAGGACAGAATTTTAAGTACGTATTACATCTCAAAAAACTACCACATATGACGTAATGAGCGTTATCTTTTATTGTAATAATCACTCGCAGTACATACATTATACACAATTTGGAGCTATTGAAGAATAGGGACCCCAGCCTTCTTTAGTTAGGCTTATAAGGCTAATTAACGAAAATATCACGACCTAACCTAACCAATCGTTCGTTTAACTGTACGCCCTTGACGATTGGTTAGGTTAGGTCATGATATTTTCGTTAGTTAGCCTTATGAAGCTAACTAAAGAAGGCTGGGGTCCCTATTCTTCAATAGCTCCCACAATTTATGTACGTAGACATTTATGACAATTATATATGGTAACTCGGATTCATTATTGAAATAATAATAATAATAATAATAATAATAATAATTTCGTAGCGTACATTCGTTGGTACTGATTTGCATGAATTTAACCCTTATTTTATAACCATGGTAAATTATACGAAGGTTATATTATGCCGAGGTCATGAAATAAAGGGAAGCACATATTTCATAACCATTGTAAATTATATCAGAAGTATAATTTACCTAGCTTGTGAAATAAGAATTAAATAAGGTGATATTTTTAATTTAAAGAAAGCTAAAATTGACACAATAAATTTATCTTTTTTAAGTTTTACGAGAAATGAAGGAAAATGGTATGGAGAGAATGGTAAAAAGGGAAAGAAGCTAATACTCATATAGGATTTTCTATTTTAAGCAGGGATGGGAAACCGAAATGAATTTCGATTTCGAGTTTCGATTTCAGTTCATAGTTTTGAAAAATATCGATTTCGGTTTCGATTTTGGTTTTTTCATTTTTTTTCGATTCGTTTTTTTTTTTATTTCGGTTTTTCATATCGATTTCGATTCGAGTTTCGATTTCGATTTCAGTTTCTCAGATTTCAATATAATATGTTCATTATTTACGTATAATATGAGCTTTTATCTATTATTTCTGCACACTTATTCCAAATAAAAAAGTTGTGCTATTGGATGATTATTTACATTTAATCAGTACTATATCTTGAAGTTGTCTTCATTTTTTTTTCAGTAAACTTTTTCATATTATTTCTACAACTTCCCAATTAAGTTCTAAGGTTATCTTGATTTTGCAAGAGTGGAAAATAACATGGTTGCTAGTAGATAAATTTGTAATTAATAATATTTAGAAGGAAATTAAACAAAAAAAAGTGATAACATTTTGTTAAATGTACAACAATTATAATTACGAGTTAAAATTTGATCGAACAACTAAAATGTTGTCTATGTTTTCAGGTAATAAATTGTTCCTTTGAGGACTTAAAACCATTCGGTTTGAACTGATATTTTTTATCGATTTCGATTCAAGTTTTTTTATTCTTTTCGGTTTCGGTCTAAATTTCGATTTCGGTTTTTCCAAAAATATCAGTTTCGGTTTTTTTTTTATTTCGCTTCAAGAAAAAATATCGGTTTATCGATTTCGATTTCGATTCGGTTTCCCCATCCCTGATTTTAAGTGAATACGAAACTTTATATTTTATATGAGAAGCCTTCGCTTTTAACAATTTTTTCTTAACCATGGTAAATTATCCCACGGTTATGAAATAAAGGTAAATCCCTATTTCATAACCTTGGTAAATTATATCAAGGGTATATTTTACAGAGGTTATGAAATAAGGGTTAAATGGATCACCTCAAGATCAGGGCCCCCAGCCTTCTTTAGTTAGCTTTTTAAGGCTAACTAACTAAAATATCACGACTTAACCCAACCAATCGTTAGGTTAGGTTAGGTCGTGATATTTTCGTTAGTTAGCCTTATAAGGCTAACTAGAGAAGGCTGGGGGCCCTGTTCTTCAGGTGATCCGTTAATTTTACTTCCAGATTATTCTAAATATCAGCTTCTTTATATGAAAGAGGTTTCAAGTTGATGTTTCAAGTGTAAAGTTAAATATTTAGGAGTAAAAGTTATCATGTTGGAGTCTTTCACCTAACCCCGAGAAGCAGCCAGGAAGGCTGTTGTCTGTGGGAGCTTCAGACCGAAATTCCAAGGTGTCATGTTTTAGGTTCATTGCGTGGTTTACTTGGTTGTTTGATATGACTTCTATAATTAACGCAGGAGTTTCCTCATAGAATATTTGATGAGTTTGCCTGTTCAAGTCGTTGAGCTTAAATTTCAACGATTTGAACATTGGGCTTGTTTGCTCTTGGTTGGTGATGGAACCCGATATAATTCTGACGATTTTTTTTATGCAATACGTTTAATGGTTAAATAATGTAATGGCTTATATTTCTCCAAACCGCTATGTTATATAAGGTGTAAGGGTGTAATATATCAGGTCATCCCATAAGTAATGTCGTTTTTTACGATAGATTAAGTTTAAACTGGTCCTACTCGGTTTAAGCATAAATTTTCCGAAGGTTATATCTAAGAGGAGATCTATCGTGTTTCGCTACATACTTTACAGACCTTGACCAGTGAAGACGTGTGTTTTGCTTTATGTGAACCCTTCATAAACATGGCGGTATCAGAAGAGCATATCAGGAATATAATGCTTTACGAGTTCAAAAAAGGGAATAGTGCTACTGAAGCAACGCGAAACATTCAGGACGTTTATGGCAACGATATTCTGCATGTGAGGAAATGTCAAAGATGGTTTCAAAAGTTTAGGAATGGTGACTGCTGTTTGACACATGCAGCACGCTCTGGACGCCCTGCTGAGTTTCATGATGACCTGCTGTTAGCCGCACTTAAAGAAGACTGTTCAATAACTGTCAAAGAATTGGCCCAGAAACTCAATTCATCCCCGCCCACCATCCATCGACATTTTCAACAACTCGGGAAAGTGCCTAAGTTAGAAAAATGGGTGCCACATGAATTGTCGGTCGAAAATCTGAGGGTGCGGGTAAACATTAGCACAGCTCTTCATTCCCGTGAACTCCAAGATCCGTTTTTGCACCGTTTAGTGACTGGTGATGAAAAGTGGATGCTGTACCAGAATGTTAAGCGCCGTCGACAGTGGGTTTGTGCCGGAGAACCAGCGACACCACAGCCAAAACCAAATCTTCACCCTCGGAAGGTGTTGCTTAGTGTTTGGTGGGATAAAGGTGGTGTAATACACTTTGAAACTTTACCACACAACCAAACAATCACCGCTCAAGTCTACGGTCAACAACTGGATCGATTGAACACTGCACTAAAAGAAAAGAGACCTTCTTTGGTTAATCGGAAAGGAATCGTGTTTCACCACGACAACGCATGTCCTCATACCGCTCGGATCACTTCTGTAAAAATTGAGGAACTTGGGTGGGAAAAACTTCCACATCCTCCATATTCTCCAGACCTTGCGCCTTCAGATTATCATCTCTTCAGGAGTCTGCAAAACTATCTTGACGAGAAACAGTATACTTCTTTAGATGACCTGCACACCAGTCTTTGTACGTTTTTTGCCTCAAAACCGCCTGAATTTTATAAACATGGCATTGAAAAGCTTGTAGGACGTTGGCAGAGTGTCACTGATTCCGATGGAAAATATATACTAGATTAAAAAGTTTTAGTTGAGTTTTTTTTTGTCTTTCCAATTCCGATCTAAAAAACGGCATTACTTATGGGATGACCTGATAGATTGAGAAATATGTATTTTGGAATAGGGTTTTAATTTATGCAAGAAAAAGTGAATGTTGGTAGTTTATTTGATACGTGTTTGATGTGCTCTTTGAAAGTTAGTTTTCCATTTAAAATTAATCTAATACTTTCATATACTTTCATCTCTGATACTTTATCACTTATAGCATCATCTCTATGTATATTTAGATGTATTCTTTTTTCTATTTTGTTATAATCATATATGAGGTCTTTGATAGATTTAACTAATTTATTTACATTCGGCCAGTTATGAATACGAGTGAGCTCCATATTTGTTCTTTCTTGTAGAGTATTTAAGTTATTGTCAGATATGAGGAGTGTTGTGCTATCTGTATACTGAATACTGGTTGCAGTGTGGCAGTTAGAAAGGAGAGAATAGGAGAATAGGAGAGGTCCCACAATCGAACCTTGTGGCACTTCGTATGTGACTGATTGAAAGTCTGATTCACGTTTATCTAGTCTGACGTATTTCTGTCTGTTATTTAAATAGGACAACATGTTATCCTTTCTCCAGACAACTAATTTTTCACGTTATCCAACTTTTCCAATATAAGCCAAGATTGCTTCATTTTTGGCTATCTGGCCTTTGTAGGTTATGAGTCGGTCACCAGGGAAGCTGTATCCGCTGTCTGCGCAAGCTTAGATCACTTCTTGTTGGATGGCTAGTGTCCTTTACACTGTAATTCTAACCAAAGTTAAATAAAAAACAATATACCGTATAACAGCAGTGTGAAATTCTAACAAAACTAAAGAATGAACAAGGAAGAAGCTGTTGAATAAGCAGTAGCCCTTGTTTAAAAACAGTCCATCCAGGTATCCGACGTTTTCGGATATCCGACTATCTCCAGGTCCCATTACGATCGGATAGTAGGTTGTTTATTGTACTCCATAATAAGCCAATTTTTTTGGTTAGAATTGAATGTTCTATTGAGCAGGAACTTTGGAGAGTTTCAGGAAGAACGCAATTGGAGTATTTTTATTCTTTAAATTTTTATAGAGTTTCTCAGTTGAAGGCATCTTCCTTTGAAATTTTCGCCTTAAAGCCGAACTGATATTTTGCTCTGTGAAGAACGCTATTAAATGTTGATATATGATGCTAAAAGTTTTCCCATGGTCGGCGAAATAGATATTGGACAGTAGTTTGTGGCGAATTCCGGATTGCCATTTTTAAATATTGAGTATATGAGAGCAGCTTTCAGAAGATCGGGACAATATTCAGTCTGTAGAGAATACTGTAATTATGCAGAATGACAAGCAGTTCAAAAATAATATCACGACACGATTTATATATTATGTTTAGTACCTATAGAATATATGGGCCCCTTTTTGTTTTTAAGGCTGTTTTTCCTAATAATGATATTTAGAAGAAAAGTAAAATTCTTCAGAACTAAAAGAATTTAGTATTAAATTTAAAAATTGGCACTTTGTTTAAAAATCTAATGCAAATTTTTCCTCTGTAAAAATGTGCAGTTTTATTATTATTATTTAAAATTTCATAAATTTTTTTTTTTTACTCTTTTTATGTTAAAAGATTTATATTTGCGTTAAAACACATCATAATAAAAAAAGAAAAAAATACCTTTTTTCAACCTAAACCAACTAATATTAAATTTTAAAAAGTTAATATTTCAAATGAAAATTATTAATACACAAAACATTTTTCTCCATTAGTTTCATATGCAATTTTTTCTTTAAAAATAATATTTTTATAGGGTGAAAAAAAGTTATATTTGCAATAAAAGCTTTATTGAATAATTTGTTTCATTCCAAATTGTAATTTTGGAAGTATAACTCAGAAATTTATAATTTAAAGCAAACAAACGTAAATAAGAAAAGGATATTTTACTAAAAAAAAACACTTCTGTGATGGAATGCTTTCTCGCGGGCGTGAAAAGAAAGGTCTGCACACGAGGTAAGAGAATAACTCATTCAATATAAACAAATACAATTATGCGCGTTTGTGCATGAAAAGATCGATGAATAAATGTCAACTTACGAGCCTATTTATTACTGTCAGTAAAACAGAGGAAAAAATTGAAAATTAATATCAACAACGTAAAACAAAAGATAAAAAGTTAAAAAGGAAATGAAACGAGAGAATATGGTGAACTTTTAACATAAAAATGAAGATAAAAAGCGTCTCTAATCACCAGAGCAATCTAAACTCAATAAACGTCGACGTAAAGATTCAATGGAGCTAAACACTGAATAAATAAGGTGAAGATCGCGTTAAAATTCAGCTTTTATTCGAGTTTAACGAATCGGAGGTTAACTGAGCGTGTCTAATAGAAACAGGACTGCGAACGCGAGAGGCGAATAGGACCTCTGCACACCTGATCTGAATAAGCACAAAGAACAAGCTTCGCTGCAAGCACCCGAAATCGACCCCCCAACTCGCATTTAAATTCAATTACCCTTTCACCAAAAGACGAACTACCTTCAAACGGATACATTACCATAATATATATATATAAATATAAAATATATATATATATATATATATACTATATATATATATATATATATATATATATGTGTGTGTGTGTGTGTGTGTGTGTGTGTATGTGTGTCTGTGTGTAGCATATTTCATTTATTCTTGGGAATCCTAATATTATTATAGATAGGAGAACTAAAACCATTAGTATTTTAATTAGTTACAGTACTCTTTCAAACCGACGCGCGACGTTTCAAGAGATCTTTCTATCTTCAACGAACGAACAATGATTTTTACTAAGCTTGAAAGTACGGTTCACAAATATATAAACTATTTATAAACTCTTGAACTAGAAATCAATTTAAAGCTTAGAATTCATGTAGCACGAAAAATTAAAAATTAAAAATTCGAAATTTGAGATATTGATTTTTTATGCCTTTGCTTAGTCCGAGTCAATAAATAATTTGGTTATTTTCAATCATTAAAAATGAGTTTTCTCCCATATGTGCACAGTGATTACAACGTAGGGAACGATATATACATATATGCCAGTTCGATGAAATTACGAACCACCATTTACAAATATTAAATTTATATTATAATTCTATAAAACTTTTTACATATTCGACCACCTCTTTATAAATGCAACCTTGGCCAACGGTATATTATAGACAGAAATAGTGGATTAGGTTTGAAACACGTATGTTGTGTAATATCTATTGGAAAGTACTAGAGGTAATTCGTCTTCATTATTAAAAATAAACAAAATTTATGAGTTAAAGGTACTTTAAATGCCTGAAAACGGGCCGTGATGCCGTTCTAGGTAAAAATTAAAAATGGAAAGATTTGGTTTATCCCATATCACGACGATAATCGGGAATGCTAAGAACTCTTATCTAATTTTCAAATAATGGTAATGAGTTTGTTTATTTCGTATAAAAATGTCAAAAGCAGGGGCGTAAAAGAAGGACAAAGAGCACAGATTCAGCTCCTCAACTTCCAAGGTGGCAGCCAAGTTGCTGTTGCGTAAAAAACTAAGTTAAAAATTCAAAATTCAAAATTGCAAAACTTTATTCAGAAAAAGAATACAATTTACATAAATTTTTACAATATCTTCGAAGAAATATTTTTTCCTTTTCACTTTAGAAATATTTAAAGTATTCTTATGTGAATATGTTGTCAAGAAGCATTGAAGAATTTCAGGCACAATCGATGGAATTCACTTAATTTATTACAGAAAGAAAGTGAACTGGCAAATAATATTAAGAATAATGCATTAGGATACGCTGATAATGCGGTATGTGAATAATACGGCAAAAAATATAGGATAATTCTTTTCGATTACGCTGTCAAGACACGAATAACGCGCTATTTTTAAAGTTAAACGGGCACTCGGGCAGTCCAGCAGCCGCGGACAAACGGTATCCTAGAGTTCGAGAATTTGCCGGTGACGCGTGGTGTGACGTGGCGCCGTTATATTTTATTGTTTTATTTGCATTTACAGGTCTATTATATATTTAAGTATTACTAAATGTTATTTACAGGTTAATATACTACAGTATATTCTAATATTTTAGGTAAAACTCTAATATTTTAGGTCGAAGTCGTATATATTTGAGTTATTCGGAACCTTTAACAGTTGTATAGTATTGGTATCATATCTTCAACAATGACTTTGTATTTGTTTTATATCTATAATAATAATAACTTCAGTTTAATATATACTGTAAATAATAATTCTCATTCAGGATTTATATATTATTATTAATTAATTAATAATAATAAATACAAAGCAATACAAAGGACACAAAACAGCAACAGATGGGATTTGTTTGTTTGGAAAATTGGGAGTACCCTAGCCTAGTGTGGGTCGTTCGATTGGGTTGGCTTGTGTTAGTAAGCTATAGTACCTTACTATAGCTTAGGTCCCTCCGGCCTAACTCTAATACTAATTCTACTCAGCCCTAACTTGGGAGTAATTTCATCAAATTTAAACCCTACCTAACCCACTTCACGTTATTTGGCCTAAATTGGTGTTGTTTATAGCATGTCGGTGACTAGCAATGTGAATCCCTACGAAGATTCGGAGAAGGACTTCGAATCTTATGCCACTAGGGTCAAGTTATTTTTTGAGGCTAATTCCATTCTAGATGCTAAGAAAGTACCTGCTTTTCTAACTATAATAGGCCCTAAAACAGTTAGTTTAGTCAAAGACCTAGTTGCTCCTAAAGCACCGGAAAATTGCACCGACACTGAATTGGTACAGGCCCTAACCAATCACTACAAACCACGAGTGATTCTCATCTATGAACGTTTTAAATTTTATTCTAAGTATTTGACTACAAAGGAAAGCATTTCAGAGTTTGTTGCCGGTATAAAAGCCTATGCCCGTATTAGCAATTTTGGGGATAAATTAGACGATTTTTCTTCATAGATGAAGGAGGGGCCAAGGAGAAATGCCCGCAAAAGTGCAAAAACAAGGTCTGGGTTTTTCGAGATGCCTAAACACTCTGCGTTTGAAAGATGGGAGGTCATAGACAGGCGGAAAGATGGATTGGGGAAGATTGTTCCAGAGTTGACTGGTTGAGTAGATGAAAGATTGAAAATACCGATTAACCCTTGCATTAGATAGTTGGACAGAAAAGAAATGAGAAAGTGTAGAAAGTCTGGTGCTGCATGCTCTCCTTAAAGGAGGAGGCATGCAGTTAGAAAGTTCAGAAAAGCAATGTCCGTTATAAAAGCGCTAGTAACGAGAAAGTGAGGCAACATTGCGGCGAAGAAAGAGAGCTTGAAGACAAGCAGTAAGAGGTGGGGAATTGATGAGACGAAAGGCCTTTGATTTCACCCGGTCAAGTACGGCTGTGTGGGTTGAACCACCTCACACATGAGAAGCATACTCCATACAGGGGCGAACAAGACTCCTGTACAGAGACAGCAACTGAGTAGGGGTGAAGAAACCGCGGAGGCGGTATAGCACACCTAACATCTTAGAAGCTGTTTCAGAAAGAGAGTATATGTGATCTTTCCAGGAAAGATCACGAGAAAAGGAAACGCCAAGAATATTAAGAGAAGAGGAAGGATTGATTTGTGTGTTGTTGAAAGTAAGGGCATAGTCGTGTGGAAGATTGTGACGAGTAGACAGATGGAGGAACTGAGTTTTTGAGGCAATGAAAGCCACACGGTTTCCTCTGCAACAATCAGAGTTAGTACAAAGAGCAGAGGTCAGGTGCCCCATAGCGAATCATGAAGCGACTGCTGTGAAGGACGCTTTGGGAAGCGGGTGGAGAAGTGAAGAGAGGAATCATCGGCATAGGAATGAATACGAGAGGAAGTGCGAATTAAAAGATCATTAATAAATGAAAGGAAAAGAGTGAGTGACAGGACAGAACCCTGAGGAACACTACTGTTAATAGTTTTAGGAGAGGAACAGTAGCCATCTACAACTGCAGCTTAGATCGCCAGAAAGAAAATTAGAGATGAAGGCACAGATAAACGGATAGAAACCGAAGGAGGGCAGTTTGGAAATTAAAGATTTGTGCCAGACTCTATCAAAAGCGTTTGATATGTCAACGCAATAGCAAATGTTTCACCGAAATCCCGAAAGGAGGATAATCAAGAGACAGAGAAATACGCAAGAAGATCACCAGCAGAGCGTTCCTTGCGGAATCCATACTGACGATCTGAAAGAAGATTGTGAGAAGAAAGGTGTTTAAGAATCTTCCTATTAAGGATAGATTCAGAAACTCTGGAAAGCGCAAGAAATCGAAGCAATTGGACAATAGTTGGAGGGTTGAGAGTGGTCACCCTTCTTTGGGAGAGGCTGAATGAAAGCCAACTTCCAGCAGGAAGGAAAAGTACCAGCTGAAAGACAAAGACGAAAGAGTTTCCCCAGGCACTGTGTCAGCACAGAAGCACAGTTCTTGAGAACAACAGGAGGGACACCATCAGGACCATACGCCTTCCAAGAGTTGAGCACAGATAAGGCAGAAAAAACATCTTTAGAAGAGATTCTAATTTCAGACATAATAAAGTCAGAGGGGGAAGGAGATGGAGGAACAGCACCGGAATCGTCCATGGTTGAGGTGGAGGCGAAAATTTGAGCGAAGAGTTCAGCTTTGTCAGGAGAAGAGATAGCAACTGTGCTGTCGGAATGGAAAAGAGGAGGGAAAGAAGAGGAAGTAAAATTGTTGAAGAGGTTCTTAGCTAGATGCCAGAAAGAGCGAGAAGAATTAGAATTGGATATATTTTCACATTTTTGGGAAGTTTTGGCGAGTCGAAGAACAGATTTTGTACGATTCTGGGCAGAAATATAAGCTGAGTGTGAGTCAGGAGATGGATGGCGACGGTACCTTCTGAAAGCCTCCTCTCTGTTGCGAATAACATTAGAACAAGTAAAGTTAAACCAAGGTTTTTTTTTGCATTCGTAGTAGGCGATCGGGGATACGAGTATGGTGCTATACAATCTGTCCGAAGTCATTTAAGATAGAAAAGTTGTAAGTTAGTTCCCCAGGGATGTCAGTGAAATGGGAGAAAAGCCAAATGTGGTGGTGAACATTGAAATCTACTAAAATGGAGATTTCAGCAAAGGGAGAGCGGGAAAGAATGTATTCCCCTTTGGAATTGAGGTAGTCAAAGAATTTTGGATAGTCAGTAGAATTAGAAGAAAGGTAAACAGCGCAGATGTATTTAGTTTGAGATTGGCATGTGAGCCGTAGCAAGAGGGTATAGAATTCAAAGATTTGAGTTCGGGAATACGAGAACAAGTTAGGTCATTGTGTACATATACGCAACATCCACCTTTGGAGTGAAATTGAGTATGAGAAAGTAAGAGGGTACAGAAAAAGGGGTGCTGTCAGTCGTCCCAGATACATGAGTTTCAGTGAGGAAAAGAAGCTGAGGTTTAGAGGAGAGGTGGTGTTCAACAGATTGAAAATTTGAGAAAAGGCCATGAATGTTGCAGAAGTTTATAAAAAGTGAATCAGACAGAGGTCCAGAATATCTCGAATGGGCTGTAGCAGATCCATCCCCGCTACCCGGGTCTGCGTTCCCGGTATCGACAGCGGGGAGCCAGAAGTGGGGACATTTATGGGCCCCTCCCCAGGGGCCTCCGAGGTTCTTGAAGTTGATGCCATTTTTTTTTAGTTTTGAAAAGATTATGTAGTGCGTAAGATGCACGTGTATGTAGTGAGGATTAGGGAGAGGACAGTGACAGAGAAACGGGAGTTCCAGCACTCCTTATCTTCTGTCTAGAGTCCCCCCCCCTGGAGTACTTCCATGGTCGATTGGTGTTTACAATCTCCTCCTAAGAGATAGGTTTGTAATGGGTCTCAAAAACAGAGTAAGCCCTGTTAGCTATACCGGACCTAACTTTTAGTCAGGCTGTAGAAGTATCTGCGGCTAGAGAAGCAGCAGTTGAAGATGTTAGAGCTTTTAGCAGTCACACTAGTAAGGCCCAACAAGTAAATAGCTTTATATCTTCTAGCCATGGCAGACCTAATGAGCCTACTAGACAAAGTAATAAAAAGTATGCTGCAAATACTACTAAACCTACTAATTCTAAGGGTAAGCAGGATGAAAAGCCTTCCAAGTCGTGTACTGGGTGTGGAAAACACCAGTGGAAGAAGGACTGTCCTTTTAAAGAGGCAGTTTGTAGAAATTGTAGTAAAATAGGCCACATAGCTAAAGTTTGTTTTTCAAACAAACAAAATTGTGAAAATTCTAATTTTAGCATTTCTAGTGGTAATCCTCCAAATGGAAATACTTCGAACATTGAAGCGGAATACCTATTTTATGAGCAGCAAAGTGGTGATAATATTTGTATATTACAGAAATAGGCCTAAATGGAATTATAGTTCCTCTAGAACTAGATTCAGGTTCTGCCCGAACTGTAATTTCTAAAACAGTTTTTTACAAAACTTTCAAAAATACGCCTAAACTACACAAATGTAAAACAATACTAAGAACATATGGTAACATGCAAATATCTATTTCTGGAGAAGCCTATGTCAAAGTTTCACTTAGCAAGAAAACTTTATCTCATCTCTTAACCTTTTTAGTGGTGGATGAGCAAGCGCCTAATCTACTAGGCCGTGAATGGATCGATGTCGTCTTGCGATTGCCTATTGGCAAAATTTTGTCAAATGGTCGAGCAGATGTGCATACATTCACAAATTCGTTGGACATAGATTCATTGTTAACAGAGTTTTCTTCTCTCTTCGGGCCTGAAGTAGGCAAACTAAATGACCATCAGGTCTGTATAGAGATGGACCCTAGCAGAACTCCAGAATGAAGTTCCTTCACTAAATTCGACCTGCCTTCATTCGGAATTATTACTCTATGACGCATGGCTGATCAGGTACTTCGCAAACGAACCTGTCCAGTTGATTCTTGAAATTTTATCAGGATGGTGTGCTGGAGGTTCCTCAGTTCTTTCGGCAGCAAGTTATATAGTTTTTGGCCATGTATTCTGAGGGTATTTTCCATCTTCGTTTTCATGGCCCTCTTTTCCATCGCAGTTGGGACAGTACAGAATCTGCCTCTTCTCTCATTCCACTTTATTTCTTTATTTCTTTATCTCTCATTCTATTTTATTTCTAAAGTTTGGGACACAACTCTCGAGTATTTTGCTATTTTCCATATGTATATTACTGTGTTCTTAGGGAACCGACATTTAAGGATAAAAAGGATGATCAACACTCACGTCAACATCATGAAGATTTAATGTCAGACGTTTCGGAAGTCAAACTCCCATCATCATTGATTAAAACAATAAAATAAAGTAAAATAAAAACTGGTGAAATACTAGTCAGACAGATACATGATGAAATTAATTTTAAAAAAACTTACAACCTCTACAACAGTAAGAGTAAATTATAATGACAACTACACCAATTACAATTCAATTAAGTTTGATATTCAAACAAAATTAAAATGTAGAACTAATATATATAAGGACTCCATATTTATTAGTTCTGTTTTATTATGCGCAGTGGTTAAAACTGAGACGAGACATTGATACTGAATAGATGGTTGTTGCTTTTTGCAATATTCACAGATTGAGGATTTAGCTGGTTTTCTTAATGGTTAAAAAGTACGACTACAAATGCCAGGATGCTCATCGACTCGTGTCTTAAGTTGGCGCACGGAGGTGGTAACGTATGTGGTGTTACAGCCACAATTAAACGTGCAAACTAGGTTGGAGACGAGAGCATCGGGCAACCTTTCCTTAAGTTTAAAAAAGGAGCTAATTCTAAAATTATTGATAAATATAAACTTAAAATCAATTTGTGGATAAGAGTGAACGATGAAGCGTTTTAGGTCTTTTTCGATCTTTAGGCTGATGTACCATAAAAGGGCAATGGTTCGCATCTTTTGTCATTTTGAACGCTGGGAACGAGGAGCTGGGGTTTAAAATAATAACTATGAATTTCGAACATGCTTCATGATCAGGTTCTTTAGGTATGAATTAGAGTTAAAATAAGCAATTAAAAAATTCATTTCAGAATGGAAAGAAAAATAATCAGAGCAAACCATGAAAGCACGACGGTCAATAAGCTTTTTAATGGAATTAACTTTAAAAACCAAAAGGAAAGTCACCTAAAAAATGTATACCTAGACTGGTGAAATTTTTCTTACGGTATTGTGAAGTTGTAAAATTAGTAGGGCCCTGCGAAGCTTCGAGATTCGATTTGATTTCGAAACAGGAGAGAGGATTCGATTTGATTCGTTAGCTTGGGCTCCGATTCGATATTTTCGAAACTCCATTAAGTTCAGTAAACAACATCAGTGGTGTTGTTTTGAAGAACACTTTCGTAAATCAACACTTTTCTTTTTACTTAGATTATAATTCAATCTATATACTGAGACCAATCTCTTGTGCAATAACACTTTTATCATACTTTAATACCATTGTTCCTCCTCATGATCAAATACTTAATACATTTTTTAGAAGAATTTATTTTGTCCTTTATTCTCAAGAAGATTTAATTAATTTTATGCTTATTACTAATTGTGTGTAGAAACAATCTAATCTATACGTGTACAGTTGATTCGATTCGATTTGAATTGTTTGGGATGATTTGATTCGAGATTCGATTAAAAAAAAAATTGATTCGCAGGGCCCTAAAAATTAGGGTTGGTTCTGTCAATATTGCAGTCCAAGAATGCTAATGTCTGATATCAAATCGTCTGGTATTAAATCTTTGACATGAGCTTTGATCATCCTTTTAATCCTTGTGTGTGTGTGTGTGTGTGTGTGTGTACACCCACACACACACACACACATATATATATATATATATATTAGACCGGCCCAGGCTCATAGGGGTGAAAAATAAATGTTTTCTTTTCTTAAGTCTCACCCCTGGAATTTGCTATGAGTGTCGCTAGGAAGTTTTGAGTGAAGTTTCAGCCGGATTCCCTAATATTCAGTGGTGCCGACAGACTCTGAAATGTGTAATTTTTCCGCACCACCCAGGAGGTAACTACAACAGGCGCGTTTTTTTTAAGTGGTATCCCCAATAGGCCTAATCCACTTTTTTAATGTTAACTCATGAGGTTGTTGTGCTTCCTGTCTTTATCATTGATTTCTTTGCCTCTGGAAACTGCTCTCGATGTTTTTCCACGACTTGAAGAAGGTACTGCAGTTGTTCTTCGTTTTTTGTGAGATGACTGCTGAAACTCTGAATTAACGAGACCGCTCCCTCTGCATTATCGTTTACAACATTCATTGTTTTAACATATTCCTTAGCTAATTTATTGTCGTCCCTGTTATCCCATTCTGCAGGATCTACTTCGACAAACGTCGATTGAAGAGACAATTTCTCAAAGAAGGAGCGACTTGAGCTTGTGACAAAGTCCGCCAGACTTTTCTCTAGTGGGTCATCATGAGTGTGGTCAAAAGCAATTCGTTTTTCTGGTATTTCTGAACCAGGTCTTTCCAATGTCTGAACCATCTGCCGTTTCACTTGCAAAGTTATGCCATCATCAAAAAAGGCAAGCCACACAAGTTCTTCATTTAGATACTAGAGGTGACGGCATAGTGCTTTGCTAGCTATTGCTGAAAGTTCCTTATCATCATATTGCTGAAGCTCTTTTAGATACTCCAAATCGGTTCTTGGTGCAAAAGATGCGATAGGAGCCGCAAACCATTTTGGCACATAAAAGCAGACAGCATAGCGAGAGAAGCGTTCCATTGCACTGAGTTCCTGTTTTGTCAGGTTGAACTGCGAGCGAAACAATACAATTTTGATGGCATAAATCACTTGCGACATCCACCTAGCGCGATGTAACGCCCCAGGTTGACGAAAATGTACTCCTCCTGATAGAACACTACCTTTTTTTTTGCCAGTATTGCTAGCGGTAGTATCAAAACACATTGCTTGAATACATTCTCACAAATTCCAATCGTCTAAGCATTCTAAAACTGCTTCTGCAATTTTTCCGCCTTCTCCAGAAACAAGTTTGGGTACTGCTAGAAGCTTAGACTTTCCTCCACTGGATACAAGAATAGCTAGCCTATCTATTTTTTCATCACCTGTTATATCTTGCATTACTTTACCATCCCAATGAATGGTAAGCGGGACGTCAGAGGTAAAGGTTTGCTTAATGTCATCTGCACTTTTTGGAGTACGGCACTCCTCGCCCTCTGTAAAGTACTTCTGCTCTAAACAACATTGTCACTGTCATGTCCAAGAGAAGTTGTAGCAGCTGAAAGCACCATAACAGCACTACGATCACTTGGTTTTTTCGATCTAATGCCATTGCCAGATCAGGTGTTACGATGCGCTTACACTTATTTGATATTGTGCTGCTTGAAGGTTTGGATGTCATTTTAGGAGTGTACGATGTGCCTGGCTCTGGTTCCTCATCACTACTACTGCTTGAACTGCTATTACTGAACTGAACTGCAACTGAAGACAGTTTCTTTCGCAATACCTCGGCTTCTTTCAGTGCAGCATTTCTTTCATCTCTTTTCCGTTTTCGCATTTGCTGAGCGACCAGTTTGTTATCAATATCAGTCATGTAATCTCGCCTCCCTTTTTCTCTTTGAGCATGTAGGAATGATCTATCTTCCTCATTTGACATCATTTTAAAGCATTTGCATAAGCTATATAAAAAAGGTTATCTAAACTATCTTGGAATTCAGTTTCTGTTTTAATTTGATTTTGATTACGGTTTGATTTTGATTTTTGAAGTGATCTGAAGTTCTAATACATTTTCTGAATTTTCGTTAGTACATGCTGATTTTCGCCTTGTCCCAAATCTCAAAAATTTCAACATAAACTATGTTGGATGCTTCTTTCAATGTTTTCTTACTGTTTGTGAGACAGAAAAGCCGACGTAGTACATATCCTTTGGATGGAAGCTTCTTACTGCCAATTGTGTCAATTCACTCAATTGGCTGTCCAATCAGCCATATTTCAGTTTTTCTTCTTGTTACAATTGAATCGGACATGGTGAAGGATAAAATCTGCAAATATTAAGAGAAAACACTTGCACATCAATCTCTCACTGCGTCTTAAGCAATACTGACGTGAAGACGTATTTCTACTCAACAGTGTAACATGTGTAACAGTGTAACATGTGGAGCACAATCCACAAGATTGTGAATAGGCATGGTTTGCACACAATATTTGTACTACGAATTACGGGATTTCTTAAAGTAATTTTACCAGCAATTGATATTTTCGCAATAAATTAAAAATACAAGAGGCTGTCGGCACCACCGAAAGTGCATAGATATTGTTGAAATTTAGTGTGCGAGTATATTATGATGGTGATAACAATTTTAGGGGGTGAGGCTTTCACTTTTCAAAAATAATTTTTTGGGGCCAGTCTAATATATATATATATATATATATATATATATATATATATATATATATATATATATATATATATTAGTGGCGGACCGGATATCCGTATCCGCATCATTTTTAACACCCACATCCGCTCTTCTGAGTGCGGATATTATGCGGATATTACCTCTAATAAATTATGCAATTTACAATTAAATTAGCTTATAAAGTAGCTTATAAGGCTCAGTCATGCACATTTCATGTAAAGTATTAATTATTAATGAACAAACAAATATATAAACCTCAAAATATAAATACCATGAAATCAACAAACACTGCCTGTGCCGCTGTGCGTACTCCACTCTGGCCGAAACTCTTGAGAAAGTTATTTTTATCATAATGAAAACATTAATATTAATTTTAATTCTTAAGCATTGCCTGCCATAATAGTAATATCACGAAATTTGAAAAATTATGTCATATATTCATAATTCTATATTATATTGATAGATTAACTAAATATCCGCATCCGCGTCAGCATCCGCGGATATTGAAATTAAAAATCCGCACTCTCATCCGCAGATGTTAAAAACTGACATCCGGTCCACCACTAATATATATATATCAGTCTTTCCTTGTGAACAGACGTGTTTTATCGTGTGTCCAGTGTTACCAATTGAATAAGTGGTTTTCTTTAAAGTGTCTTTAAAAACATAGTGTTTGGTGCATTCTTAACTAAATTACTTCATGTTACTAATCATTAATTAACGAATGTATTTCATTTATTGACTTTATTCATTATTATGTTATTTGATTAAACCAGGGCTAGTGCACGTGGCTTGTCTTTTTTGTTTTTCGAATCTATTAGAAAACGAGGTTTCATAAGGTTTCATTTCCCTTGTTTACCGTGTTTGTTTTTCAAATCTATTAGAAAACGAGGTTTCATAAGGTTCATTTTCCCTTGCTACGGGGATCAAGTAGGGTGTGGTCACGCACCTTGGGAAAAAGGAAAAAAGGGAAAGAAAAAAGTCGGTCGAATAGCGGACAGATAAGTTTTATTAACACTTTTTCTTTTACAGATCTTTCGTCGGTAGTTTAATTAAGTATATATTCATTTAGTATAAATTGTGTTACAAGAACCTGTTTCTGAGTTTCAAAAACATTTTGCGGGCTTGCGCAGGGGACGGCACAATTAGCACGCGGTAGACCTACATACCTACATTGTAATTTATTAATTTCCAAACGCTCGTTTTTTGTTCTTTTTTAAATTAATTAATAGCATGGCACCCCCGTCAAGTACTTGCAGTCGCTATGAAGGGAAATTTGCCGCTTACGCGTTTACTTTGGCTAATAATAATGAACAGTTAGTTTGCAGGTGGTGCTCAAGCATGGAAGTGCTGAGGAACGAGTTAGGACGTGAGAGGGAGGCCAGAGTGAGGCTTGAAGAAAAGGTGATGCTTCTGACGGCAAAATTAGAATCCCTTGAGACTTCAGTTAAGACCCCTACTGCCTCAGTTTCTACTAATAATATAAATAGTACTAATAGCCCTCTCTCTTCCTCTAGTTCCCAACGCTTCGTTCAAGTGCGTAATGGAGCCCCATTGAGAAAACCTAAGACTTGTCTACCAGGAATAACAAACAATAAGTTTTCTGTTTTAGGTTTCGAAGATGCTGATGAACCGGAAATACGACTCGTTGGCGATTCCGTTATTCGAGGGCAGCTCGAGGAATTCTGTGGGAGAAACCCTCGTCGTAGGCGTCGCTACTGCTACCCTGGTGCAAGGGTGAAGAATATAACTAATAGTGTTGATCATTGTACAGATGGAACCTCTGAGGACACAACTTATGTTATTCATGTCGGTACTAATAACGTTTTAAATTCTACATCGGAAGAGCTGCTGGCTAGGTACAGCGACTTACTAGAGCGACTAAAGGAAAAAACTAATAAGATTGTTTGAACAGGTATACTTCCTCGAATTATCCAACGTAGCGATTTCTACAGCAAGGCGACCTATATCAACAATAACCCAAAGTCTCTTTGCCAATAGGAAGGAGTGCATTTTGCGAATTTTTGGAACAGTTTATACGGCAGGAGGGACTTGTTCCTCGGAGATGGACTTCATCTTAATGACGTTGGAGCTGCGCGTTTAGGAAGACTTTTTCATAATACGGTCTCTTCTTTTCAGGCTGCCGTAACTCGAACGGTCCCAGCGTAATTTCCTCAAATGTCCCTTGCGCTCGCGAACGAAAGTATCGTAATTACAAACAATTTGAAAGTTCTATCCTTAAATGCTCGTAGCCTACGAAATAAAATAAAACGAATTTTTTTCTTTCATTGCTTGTAAAGACAACGATTTAATTGCAATAAATGAATCGTGGCCCAGGTTTCAAACATGTGACTTTAGGGGAGTATTAAATTAGAGGTTATAGACTTTTTGTTAAAAACAGAATAGGTAGGCAAGGAGGCGGTGTTATGTTGTGTATCAAAGATAATACTGCGAACGTTATAGAAGTAAAGCACACAATTCCAGAATCGATAGTTCGACTATAGCAGAACTTAACTTGAACGATTTCAAACTTGCTGTTGCGGTTATATATAGGCCCCCTAATCAAGCAGCTGATACGGACGAAGCGTTATATCGTGAACTAAAGAGAATAATAGGTAGTGAGCAGGCCTTAGTTATGGGTGACTTTAATTGCGCCAACGTGAATTACGATACAATGCAGGGTGACGCGAAAGGCAATCGTTTAGTTAATTTTCACGAGGATTGCTTTCTTATTCAAAAGGTTGGAGAACCTACGAGGTTGGACAGTATTTTAGATTTGGTAATAACTACGGATGATAGGCTAATGATGGATCTTCAAGTAATAGAACCGTTAAGCAATAGCGATCACAATATGGTAGAGTTTATCCTCTCAGTAAGTCACTCGAAACCAGCTAACTCGACTAAAATTCCTAACTTCCAGCACGCAGACTTTTGTAATTTTAGAAATGAATTGTCACACGTCAATTAGGAAAACATAATGGGGATCTTCAACGCAAAAATAATGTGGGAATCGTTTGAAATAGTATTTAGGACTATAAATGAAGAATGTGTACCATACAAGATTAAGCGTGCGAAAGTAAACAACAAGCCCTTGTGGTTTGCTTCTAGAGTAGGAGATATTATAAAGAGTAGAGATAGGGCTTACAGGCTACATAAGTGCGATAAAGACAATTTGTGGTTACGAAACAACTACATATCTCTAAGGCGTGAAGCGAAAAGTGTAATAAAAAGTCCAAGGGCGAATTTGAAATCTCCATATTTCGTGACGGCAAAGAAAACCCCAAGCGATTCATTCAATACGTCAACAATAGGAATCCAGTAAAAGGTGTCTTGGGGCCGTTAAAAAATGTTAACGGAGAGCTAGTTTCTGAAAACAAGGAAATGGGTACCTTGCTAAACGAATTTTTTACGTCGATTTTACTACAGAAGATGTAACGAATATCCCTACGGTCATAGACATAATACCTTTTGATAATGGTAATACTTTAGATAATATTGTCGTTAGTGAAAGGGAGGTAATGCGCTATATTAATAAAATGAAAATGCATAAATCACCGAGGCCGGATTCCATATATCCCATACAACTAAAATAATTAAAAGAAAGCATTGTTTTGCCGCTAACAAAGATTTTTAATGCGTCTATTTCTAAGGGCTGCGTACCAGATAATTTCAAGTTAGCAAATGTAACAGCTATCTTTAAGAAAGGCGATAAAGGTGCAGCAGGAAATTATAGGCCACTCAGTTTAGCGTCTGTTGTAGGTACGTTACTGGAATCAATAATTAGGGCTCGTATAGTCGAACACTTAGAAATGCATAACTTGGTTAGAAATACGTAGCACGGTTTAAGGCGAAACAAATCTTGCTTAACCTATCTTTTAGAATTTTTTCAAAGCGTGGTTGAAGTTTACGATAGTCATCGGGTGGTAGATGTAGTGTATTTAGATTTTCAAACAGCGTTTGACACCGTACCGCACAAAAGATTAATTGTAAAAACTAAGGCTCATGGAATCAGGTGTGTCGTAATAAATTGGATAGAAGAGTGGTTGCGAGGTAGGAAACAGGGGGTGGTCGTTGATGGAGCGGAGTCGTGTTGGGCTAATGTAGCGAGTGGCGTTCCTCAGGGTTCTGTATTGGGCCCCTTGCTTTTTTTTATATATATTAACGATTTAGATGTCGGCCTAGTCAGTTCAGTCTCAAAGTTTGCGGACGACACGAAGTTGGGTGGTAGGGCGATTAATGACGAAGATAGAGGTAAAATCCAGGAAGATCTAAATAAAATCGTTGATTGGTCAGTCACATGGCAAATGAGATTTAACGTCGATAAGTGCAAAATTTTGCATATAGGTTCGCGTAATGGTAATTTTGCGTATAGTATGTCAGGGAAGGAGTTAGCAAGCGTAGAGCAGGAAAAAGATTTAGGAGTTTTTGTCACTGGTGATTTAAAAGTGGCGAAACAAAGTACAGCAGCGGTCAATAAAGCGAACAAAGTGCTAGGTTTTATAGCTAGGAATTTTGAGTACAAATCGCGTAATATTATTGTTCCTCTTTATAAATCATTGGTTAGAGTACGCGATCCAATTTTGGAATCCATATATGCGAAAAGATATAGACAAAATCGAAAGAGTTCAAAGACGAGCAACGAAGATGATTCCGTCGTTAGGTCGAAGTCGTACGAGGATAGGCTTAAGGAGTTAAAATTGACTACACTCGAGACTAGGAGGCTAAGGGGTGATCTAATCCAGGTTTTTAAAATTATGAATGGGTTCGATAACGTAGATAGAGATAGCTTTTTAGAAATATCTCAATATAATAGGACTAGAAATAACGGGTGTAAGTTGACAAGTAGAAAGTACGAGACAGCAGTTGCCAAAAACTTTTTTACGCATGGAATAGTAAAGTAAATAGCTGGAATAGTTTGCCGATAGAAGTAATTGGTAGCACGTCTATAAACATGTTTAAAAATCGATTTAATGCATATGTTGATAGATTGGGTATAATTTAAGGTAGTAAAATTAAGGCCTTGTGGTTCGGAACCCACGTAAAATTGTAGGTCCTCTCCGCCACCACGGAGGACATGCACAATACACAATTACGAACACAGTTAGGTAGACCAGCCATGAGTGGATCTTAGGGTATTTGTTGGTCTGAAACGTTATAGCATTATATATATATATATATATATATATATGAAAAATTATTTCACGAAAGTGACACGTGAAAAATATTTATGATGAATAAAACCACGAAGGGAAGAGAAACACAAAGGGGTGCTCAAGCGCTTTCGTCTAATGACATCCTCAGGACGAAAGCGCTTGAGCACCCCTTTGTGTTTCTCTTCCCTTCGTGGTTTTATTCATTATATATATATAATAATAAATAATAATAATAATAATAATAATAATAATAAATAAATAAATTAAATAAATTAAATAATATTATTTATTTTTTTATTTATTATTATTTTATTTATTATTATTATATTTAATTTAATTTATTTATTTATTTATTAATTTATTTATATATATATATATATATATTCAATAACTTGGTTGAATGGTTTGTTCTTAGAGAAGCGTAGCTTAGCGAAGAATAGGAGGACGAAAAGATGGTACATGTTTATTTACAGCCGTTTCGGAAAAGTTCAGTTTCCATCATCAGTGCTAAAAAGTTTAAAAAGAAATAGAAATAAATAAGTATAATAAACAAAAACGAACAATAAATTAAAATGGCGCAACAATTAGCGAGAATTAATAGTATGGTTACAATATATATTAAATTAGAAGATTAAAAATGAAATGATATAAAGTACAAAAGTATGGACAATAAGTGAAATATAAAACGGTTAAAAGGTGAAACAGAAATGAGGGGGTTCTTACCAAATTGTTAACGTAATGAGAGACTAATTGTACAGAAGATTGGGAATGGTTGCTTGTTGAAAAAATTCCATATTAGAAAAATGGAGCCAGGTGGAGTGATGGTGGATTTCTTTTGAGTTTGAGAGTTTATTTGTCGATGTTTAAATATATATAGGATGGATTTCACAATTAGACACGTGAAATGAACGAATGATGCAAACCCACAAGGAAAAAGAAAAATGATTCCAAGGCCTTTCGTGTATTCAGAAGTACACCTCGTCAGGGAATGAAGGGTGGAGGCAAGATGACCAAAATATATACAACGGGACAGAAAAACAAAAAGATTAACACAAGATTAACAAGAGTTGATTAGAGGCAAAAGGTATTTTAACAGGATATTGTCAATTTTATACATTCTCGCACTGTTATTGAAATTATTTTTAAAATGGATAAATGCACATTCTAGAATATTCCTTTCGATTATACCTGTGTTTTTAACGAGAGCTTTAGAACTATTCCACTTAATACTAGTATTAATCATAGTATTAGTTGGATAGTATTAATCATAGTATTAAGTGGGATAGTTCTAAAGCTCTCGCTAAAAACACAGATATAATCGAAAGGAATATTGTAGAATGTGCATTTATCGATTTTAAAAATAATTTCAATAACAGTGCGGGAATGTATAAAATTTACAATATCTGTTAAAATACCTTTTGCCTCTAATCAACTCTTGTTAATCTTGTGTTAATCTTTTTGTTTTTCTGTCCAGTTGTATACATTTTTGGTCATCTTGCTTCCACCCTTCATTCCCTGACGAGATGTACTCCTGAATACACGAAAGGCCTTGGAATCATTTTTCTTTTTCCTTGTGGGTTTGCATCATATATATGCAAAAATTCTCGACCAGGATTCAAACACAGAACCTCTTGAATAGAAGGACGAGGGTGCTGACCATCACGCTACGACAAAGTAAAATTTAGTACATCTTGACGTATACGAGTGTTTCATCACTCTAGGCCACTGGTTCCCAACCTGTGGGTTATGACCCACTTTCTTGTCTTTCAGCATTATGGTAATAAATGTTAATAAAAAAAATTTGCTTATTAAGCCTTAAGTAAATATTTAGCAACATGGGGGTTATTCGAATCAGCTTTAGTGGGCCATCGCCTCGAAAAGGTTGGGAACCACTGCTCTAGAGGAAATGTAATGCTTTCGCTTCCAGAGGTTTTTTCTCTACTAACCCCCGTGCACTCGAGATGATGGTAGTATTTCGTTAAAATTTCTAGTGTAACTTTGGGGACGTCCTGGTAGAGCCATGTTTGCATTATGAAAAACCGTGCGTGTTCAGGCATGATATTTCATCAGTGGGTCCCCAGCAAATCTCAAAGTAATATATCTAGGCCACCGTTCATCAATGGAAATATCCGACACTTTTCCATTAAAATATAACTAAAGTTAATATTATTACAGGTATTATAATGTAGGCCTAAACCTGATTCGAATGCGCGTCGTAGTTCCAAATTCCTTTCTCAGAGTACGGGCAACACCTGCTTATGTTTTACTTTCAATCGTCGCAAAACTTCATTTGTTAAATATTAATTTCGAACTTTATAAATTGACTTCCACTTGTCACATCATTATAACATTTTTATTATTACTTTTATAAATTTCAGAGCCTTCAGATAAATGGAACCTAATGACACCGTTTTAAATAGAGGACGTTTATTATGCGCCACACGATATACATATATATATATATATATATATATATTATATATATATATATATATATATATATATATATATATTCGGTTTCATGTGGCAATTCTTTGAAATACATTTTTCGACTATTATCATGTCTTTCGAGCGATCTGAAACAGTTGATAATCACGCATTCACGTAATTTATGACCCAAAGCCATGATCAGAGCCCCAAGTTGGCTTAAATGAACGTAGTCGTCTCGTATTATAATTCTTTTCACCTTTATTATCTATAGATTATAGATAGAGCTTTAACCATAACGAAATCTTTTGTTTGTGCGGAATGTTATACATGACTGTATATCTTTCAGAGTGGAAAAAGGGATTATATATATATATATATATATATATATATATATATATATATATATATATAAGGTGACCAGAGTCCCGATTTTGGGCGGGACAGTCCCGAATTTATGACGTGTCCCTCTTTTCAAAATGTCCCGAAAATGTCCCGCATTTGGAGCAAATTTTCATAAATGTCCCGCTTTATTAAAATTACTGTTACATTAGACATTAGATGTCCTTTATGAATTAATAGAATTATGCCACATTCCGAATTCCAAATCTAAATACTAACTTGCAAACTGAACTGGTACGATACATGTCGCCGTGCGGCAGTGCCGTGATTCCCGACTAGCGTTTCAGTGTTTCATTAGCGGCCTCTGTGTAAAGTTGTGTTGTAGTGTAACGCTTTTATGTTTTTATGTTTGCTTAATTAATAACCTTAATTAATTTTTATCCCTGCATCCTTTTTTTTCTTTCGCAGCTAGGTTAAACTTTTTCGTTTGGAGGATAAGGAAAGTTATTAATTGTATCGTACGTAAGGCCGTAGGCCTAGTTTGACAATACAAAATGTCTAAAACTAAAAGGAATTGTACATTTAATGCACATCTGCAGTCTAAATATCCATTTATTACAAAAACAACAACAGAAAGTTATGTACGGTACGGTTGATATCGGTGCTTCATCTAGTAAGATAGTAAGTGATTATTTTAAAAGTGTGACGCCTAGTAATAAGGATTTAGAAGTAGCTGCTGCTGAGGGTTTGTGGGCTTACCATACAGTCAGGGAAAATCAAAGCTTCAGATCTACTGACTGTGCAACAAAAATTTTGAAAACATGCTTTGAACCAAAATTTTCATGTGCCAGAACAAAGTGCGAAGCGATTATTTCAAATGTATTTGCACCATATGCTGAAACAGAATTAAAAAACAATTAAAGGATGCTCATTGCATAACATTGCTAACTGATGCAAGCAACCATGGAAACATCAAGCTGTTTCCTGTTTTAATTCGCTTCTTTCAGCCATATGAAGGTGCTCAACTGAAGCTTATTGACATTATTTCAAATGTATTTGCACCATATGCTGAAACAGAATTAAAAAACAATTAAAGGATGCTCATTGCATAACATTGCTAACTGATGCAAGCAACCATGGAAACATCAAGCTGTTTCCTGTTTTAATTCGCTTCTTTCAGCCATATGAAGGTGCTCAACTGAAGCTTATTGACTTTAAATCTCAGCCTGGAGAAACCTCAGATACTGTGGTGAAATATTTAACTGATATTATTGAAGAGCATGACCTGAGCAGAAAATTAGTTGCTTTCTGTGGTGATAACACTAACTGTAATTTTGGTGGTGCTGCAAGAAAAGGAGTGAATAACATTTTCAGGAAGCTAAATGACTACATTGCACGCAGTGGGCTTTATTAAAACAAGTTCCAAAGTGGTCAGTTGTTGAGAAAACAATGGATTTTGCTGCTGAAAAACAACTATTTGACCCCGAATTTGACACTGAATTATTTGATGAGTTCACGTGTTTTGCAAAGTACATTAGTGATGAGAAAGTAGCAGAGTGGAATGCATCTAAATTATCAACAGACCAGCGCTGGGTGGAAGTATTCACTCATTTCAAGGCCAGAGATGTCAATCATCAACGAATGTCAGCATTAGTTCAGTTCATACTCTGTCTTCCAGGAACTAATGCTTCGACTGAACGTGCTTTCTTTCAAATGAATAAGACGTGGACATCTGAGAAAGCACAACTGAAAGTCTCAACTCTAAAAGCTTTACTTTTAACTAAAATAAACTTCAATCAAACCTGTATGGAGTTCTACACTATGTTGAAATCAACTCCGGAGTTACTTCAGAAGATTTCATCTATTGAAAAGTACGGGAATTGAAAAGCAAGTACGATAATATTGTGTATTGGTATGTCATAGATATAAGCCATTCTCAGTTGAGTTAATTTTTTTCATAATTATATACTCAAGAGAAAAATACAAGCAGTGAAGTAATAATTATGTTCCATATATATATATATATATATATATATATATATATATATATATATATATATATATAATATATAAAATTTTATATAATATATGAGGTAGGTAGAGAGGTGTCCCTGTTTTGGCTCCTGAAAATAGTTATTTTAGTTTATAACTCCAAAAATAAAAAAAATGTCCCGCTGTTTGCTCCTAAAAATATGGTCACTTTATATATATATATATATATATAGCCCTAGGCCTACAGTTTAACGTGGAATCCGAACCACGCCCCACCAGCAGCCCAGCGTCTTAACCACTAGGCCACCCAGGGTGCCCATTTATCTACCAACCACTGTCTTTATTGTGTGGGAGGATGAACAGCTGGGTTTTGCTGCGCGCTGGCTGCCTTCGCCGGGCCTCGAACCTGGGTCCGATGGATTCGTAGTCAGCGACGCTAACCACTACACCACCGAGGCGCTATATATATATATATATATATATATATATATATATATATATATATATTAGGGTGACAGTTAAAAAGGTCGTAAATTACATTTTTGTAAATTTCATGTTCTCACCCCTAAAAATGGTTAGGTTGGTGGCAAAAATGATGTATGTAAAATTTGAACACATTATTTTTACTTTTAGAGGTAGCTCAATGAGATCAAAGGTCACCAGTTCAATTCCGGCACAGAGCCTACCTTCCTTTTCTTTTCTTTCTTTTTCAAATGTGCTGTATCACTGATATACAACAATTTATGCTAAATTAGAGTTAGTAGAGCATAGTATAATACAAAAAAAGTGTTTAACAACATCAAAGCAGTCTGAGTCAATCAGCCAAAGTCTTCTTCAGGGCATCAGGGTATCGTCGTCGGTGTTCATGTAAGACCTGAAGCACAAACTGCAGCTGTTCTTCATCTTTCGTCAGCAATCCACAGTACTCCTGTATAAGCGCCACGCCTCGCTCGGCGTGGTCGTTAACAACGCTCAGGGTGTTCACCATGCGCTGGGCCAGCTGATAGCTCTGCAGTGTACTCCATAAGGCCGGATCTTCTTCTAGAAAAGTAGTCGGAAGTTTCAGCAGCTCGAACAGCGATAGCGACCTCTTAGATGCGAAGCTTGCCAGCTGCCGCTCTTTGACGGTCTTAAGATCTACTTGAGGTTTTTTAGGTGGTTCCTCATCACTTGGATTACTCTCTTGAATGGTCTAGACCATAGTGTGCTTCTCGTTGGCTGGTATATTGTCGTCGAATAGCGAGAGGGCGACAAGCTCTTCTGACAGGTACCATAAATGGGAGCTGAATTTATCAGCTGCGACTTTAGCAATTGCCGGGTGGACAGTTTCATATGCGACGAGATCTTTCATGAACTGTAGATCGTTGGCAGGAGCAGCAGCAGCACTTGGTGCTGTGAACCAGGCTTTTATGTAGAGGCGAGCTGTGAAAACACAAATGTCACTTAGACCTCGCTCTTCCCTTGGAGTGAGTCGGATCTGGGAGCGGAAAAGCCAGATCTTGATCGTGTAGATTAGTTTTGCCATCCAGCGTGCTTTATGGATAGCACCTGGGCCCCTGAAGCGCACACCTCGATCCGGTTTACCACTGAGGAAGATAAGGCAGAGTTCAAGCAGCTCTTGGTAGTCGTCTCTGAGCTGGTGCTTGGAAAACTGGTGGCGGATGAAATCAATTGTGCTTTCCTTAATATCTGAAATCTGTGCGGCAGTTCTTTGTAGCCATAAAAGGGGGTGTTTTACAGAATTCTATTTTGCGCGGAAATATACTGATCAAAGTTATAGGTGATCAGCTGGTGAAGTAGACATGGACGGTTCTCCAATACTTCCGCGTATTTTAATCGAATTTTAACCGTCCCTCTACGAACACCAAAATCTTTTTTACCTTCGAACACTATTTAAACAGAGATACGGTGTAAAACAGGTATTTAAGCTTCTCTTTTGCGGGTGTTCAATTCTTCACGTATTTAACGTGCTGAAGTTCATTCCTAAATGAGCATAGTTTCTGAAAAATTGCAAAATGTCGAACACAATGAGTATATTTAAAATCTTATATTCTTTGAATGAAGTGTCAACGAATATGAATTTAACTTACTCTTGAAAGAGGAAATAAAAATTAATGCAACATGATAAAAACATTTTTCACCCTATTTAACTTGTTTCAGTTGAGGAGCCAACTTTACTTTACGTGTTAAACACGTGGAATGTCCAGATCTTTAGTGGTGTGTTTGTTACTTGGTGCTACATTTTGAATATATATATATATATATATGGAGCAAGTGTACTTTACGTCCCCCTATGGTGCCTAGTGTATTTTACGTTCCCCTACATTATCCTAGTGTAGTTTGCGTTCTCCAACTTTGTCCGCGTATACCTAATTAAAAAAACGATAAAACTGACAAAAATATTACGACTTAACCTAACCAATCGTCTATATATATATATATATATATATATATATATATATATATATTATATTGACGATTGGTTAGGTTAAGTCGTAATATTTTCGTTAGTTTTAACGTTTTATTTGATGGATTCATTTAAAAAATGTCTCCTAAAGATCCTAGTGTAGTTTACGTTCCCCAACTTTGACCTTGTGTAGTGTGTGTCCCCTTTTGCGTCAGGGGGACGTAAACTACACTTGCTCCATATATATATACTATATATATAGCCTAGAACACAGCTCTGAGCAAACGCAGAAATGTAGTGAGAACCACATGTTTTTCAGACGTCATCTATGCAAACACACCAATTAAGACACACTTTGGCTTTACACATGTAAGCCAGCTTTTCCATATGTCATCTTGTCGAACTGTCTAGAGTGCAGATTGGCCACCGTAATTATTTAGGTAGGAAAGTAAACATATAAAAAAGGAAAGAGAGAGAGAGAGAGAGATACAAGTTCAAAAAGTACCGCAAAAGGTCTTGCGGCCCATACCGAGGAGGTACCAATGGCAAAAAAAAATTCCTACACATTGTTAGCTTCTCGAACAGCCACCCTAGAAGACAGTAACACACATCCTCAAATAGTGTGCAAGACTCGGTCTAACCTTTTCTTGAACTGATCCACAGAGGAACTGTTCACAACTTCTGAAGGTTGCCTGTTCCACGTGTTACAGATCTTATACGTAAAGTAATTCCCATACACACACTAGTGCTAAACCGTTTCAAATCCAACTTGCAACCATTGTTGCTAGTTGAGTTATCATTTAAACTAAACATGCTTCTAAAATCGACATTGTCGAACCAGTGTAAGAGCTTCAAAATCTCGATGAGTTGACCGCGCAGCCTCCAAGTTTCGAGCGAAACAAATTCAGGGCGTGTAAGCGTCGATTGTAGTTCATATGCCTAACAGAAGGGATTAACTTTGTGGCCCTCTCCTGGACTCGCTCCAGCCTTTCAATATCTTTCTTGAGGGTGGGCGACCAGAACTGCACACCGTACTCCAGGTGCGACCGAACCAGGGAATTGTACAGAGAAAGCACATTCTCCTTGTTCCGAAATCGAAATTGCCTCCTGATATAACCCAACAGCTTCTGGGCTTTCTTTTCCACCTCTACGCACTGTTTGGTAAAGTTAAGGTCGCTGCTAATTAGCACACCCTAGTCCCTTTCCAAATCAGTGGCCTCGATATTACTCCCCAACATGGGGTAGTCCGACTTGGGATTGGCGTAGCCAATGTGCATGACCTTGCATTAACTGCAGGCAGTTGCTCGATCGCTTCGGGCGTCCCAACATTGGCCCCACGCCTGGTGTCATCAGCGAATTTGGCGATCCTACTGACGATGCCAGGTCGATATCATTTATGTAAATGATAAAGACAGTGGCCCCAAAAACGGAACCCTGAGAAACTCCGCTAGTGACTGAGGCCCAACCCGAGGTAGCCCTTTTAATTACGGCCCTCTGCCGCCTATTCTTCAGCCAGTTTCCAATCCACCAACCTACTTCCCCATCGATACACAGCGCGCGGACTTTGGCCATTAGCCGGCGGTGAGGTACCTTATCAAAGGCTTTCTGAAAGTCGAGATAAAGTATATCAATCGCCCTACTCTTATCGTACTCACTCCACATGATGTGAAAAAACTCGAGCAGGTTGGTGAGACATGACCTATACCGCCTGAACCCATGTTGGGAGTCCCCAAGCAGCTTGTAGGAATCCAAATGGTCAACGATCCTATCCGCTATTACCCCCTCTAATAATTTATCTACGACCGAAGTGAGGCTAATGGGGCGATAGTTCCCTGGACTTTCGTGATCCCCTTTCTTAAAGATAGGGGTCACGTTGGTTTCCCTCCAGTCACCAGGCACCTGGCCAGTCCCCAACGAGTTGTTGAAGACTGTAACTAGGTGGGGAGCCACCTGGTCGCACACTTCCCGCAAGACTCTGGAGAGGAACTGGTCCGGCCCAGGAGCCTTAAACGCGTTCAGTTTGTCTATTCTATCGGCAACGTCTGTCGCGGTACACCGAACACTATCCAGGCCAGCACCGTCGTGCCTGACGCCTGGCTCGGGGATGACGGGGGTGTCCTCCCTGGTGAACACTCCCGCAAAGTATTCATTCAGCACACTAGTGATGTCCGCGTCCGAGATCCGCAGCGCGCCACTGGGGTCCTTTAACCGTTTAACGGGCCTATCATGCCTCTAATGGGCTTTCTACTATTAACATAACTGAAAAATTCCTTAGGATTCGCCTTGCAGAGGCTTGCCACTCGGAGTTCTTCGTTACATTTGGCTAGCCTAACCTTCGCCTTGACTTCCCTGCACAGGAGGACGTACGCCTCAGTGTTCTCGTGGGAACGATTGGCTTTGCCCTCCTATACGCAGCTTCCTATTTCGGATAGCCGAAGCGATGTCCCGACTGAACCATTTAGGCTGTGTTGAAGCAGGGGTGACCGGTTTTGAGGGTATGGCAGCAGACTGCAGCACCATAAACTGGTCCCGGAATGCACTCCACACTCCCTCAAAATCGCCGCCGACCTCTAACCCCATCTCACCTACGCTATCCCGGAGGCCAACAAAGTCCGGCCGCCGTAGAACGAGCTTACTGCCTCGCGAGATACTACGCTTCACCCTAGAGACTGTGATCACTCCCACCCAACGAGTTGTCAAAGGTGAGGCCAGTGACGAGGTTGTCTTCGGTCGTGAATACTAAGTCTAGAACGCTTTCGCCTCATGTAGGCCCAATGACCCACTGAGTCAGGAAGTTCTCATCAGCAAAGTCAACTAGCCTTCTCCCCTCGGCACCAGCAGTCTTGTCTTCCCAGTTTATGCCGCGACAGTTGAAGTCTCCTAAAACTACACACCTGTCCCCCTAGTAGGCTACGGAGTTCGGTGTACAGCTGGAGCGGATCCAGGATTTCTCGAGGGGGGTTCGGTACGAGCGCCGAAGGCTTCTACGGGGTCTGGGGGCATGCTTCCCCGGAAAATTTTGAAAATTAAGGCTCTCAGAAACGCGTTTTAAAGCAATTTCCGAGGTGTTTGTTCAAGTTTATTAGCTTTTACATCTAAGTTATGTACTGATTTGCAAGAAAATTATACAAGGAAAGACAAAATTCGTGATAAGTCTTAAAGAAACACTGTTTACGAAAATTTCATAATATCAAACCTAAATTTCTTTAGAAAATCATACTTTATCATTCTAGATTTATTCATTAATATGTATGTTCAGTCAGTTAGCTTTGGGAGCGGGGCTTTCTGGTTTAGAGTGGTTCTGGTTTAGGGGGTTCGATTGAACCCCCCGAACACCCCCTGGATCCGCCACATTACAGGGCTGTATCCTCCTCGAGGAGGGGATGCGGGGAGAGAGAGAGAGAGAGAGAGAGAGGAGAGAGATATATATATATATATATATATATATATATATATATTATATGACTAAGTGCAATAAAGTGGAAATAAAAATAACATTGAAAGACAGTAGAGTGTAAATAATTTTTGCTCCGCATTAGCTACACTTACATATGCTTAAATAAGGAGAATCATCTGATAAGGAGACCTCAGGTGTCAAACGGTATCCTACATCTTTCTCGGGAGAAATTAAAACGATTACGTCCCATTCTATGCCACTCCTATTCCCATTTTGAATTTTCAAATGAAAATGACCAAAAGTGAAAAATCCATATTCGACAAAAGTGTATCTTGATTTGGGACATAATTTTTTCGTTGCTGAAACGGTGCCAAATGGGGGAGGCTAATATTTCCTAACCTAACTTACTTTAACCAATTATAACTTAACCTAACATTAGCCTAACCAATCATAACTTATCGTATCCTAACCAATCATAACCTAACTTATCGCATCCTAACCATTCTTAAGCTACCTAACCAATTGTAATCTAACCCTGACCAAAGTGGGAAAGGCCGTGAATGGGAATGAAGATGACATGAAGTTGGAATTGCATAGAATGGGGTGACACTACTGAAACCAGTCTGGAATAAGTTCTATGATACTAACTCTTCATGGCAGCATAGACAAACGGGCTTCATAAAAGCTTAATAGTGGCCCATATCATTGAAACCGCGACTACGAAGGTACCGAAAATATAATTACTTATTAATTTATATAAATTTATTGAATTCTTTCAAACGTGGTTGAGTTAGTGACTACTCGTGACTGCTTGGTAAGGTTATATGGTCTGTCTGGAGAGAAATTGCTGTTTATGCTTTATTAAGACGCTCAATGAACGCCGAAATGCGTCAAGTATAAGCTGAAGTGGTGAGCCTTTAGCGGTCAGATATACAAAGCTTGAAGATAACTCACCTGACTATTACAATTCGATTTTAATATCGATCCCTATGTCACTAGTTTGACCTGTGTAGGAATTTGGAAAGGTTCATTTCAGACTCGCGAATGAAAAACTATGCAAACGATTCGCATATTTAATGGGACGAATTGCTAATTCGATTTTTAAATGCGAGATAATCTCTCCTTCAATTTAGTGTTTTGAAATGGGGCAATTATTTTATTTGATCTCAAAATAAAAATATTTACACTCTAAATGTTATTAGACGTTTGGTTATATATATGAAATTTAGAAATTTAAATATTCTAAAACTAAATGACCTGTATAAACTTACTGTCGGTATGACAAAGTTGCTAATAATAGAAACTATTATTCACCATTATTCGCCATTCACAAGGCGATTACCCCCCATCAGACCAACCATAATCATAATATAAGGCTTCCCAATGATTTCATACATAAACCAAGTTATTGCACGCAAATTGCAGGAAATGCTCTCTCCTAGAAAGGGGCAGATATCTGGAACGCTATACCAATAAATATCAGACAAGCACCATCGTTAATTTTGTTTCGCAACTCACTAAAGAAACACTTTATTAACTCCTATTAATGTGTGTGTGTGTATATATATATATATATATATATATATATATATATAATATATATATATATATATATATATATATATATACACTTATACTCGTATATTACAACTTGTAAATATTACTAAACAATGAAAATCATCTATTATATATGCAAAATTCACAATCTTAAATTGGGTGCAATCACAAACTATATAAATTATGTTAAAAGTTTCCATTATATTATGCCATAGGTATAATATGTCTCATTTATCTGTATTTTTGTAACTCTAAGATTGTATCATCATTTCTAATTTGTAATATTAGAAATTAATTATTATTGTATTTCAATATGTTCTGTTTACCTTATTTTTTACCATTTTTCTTTTCTATTATTTCTATTATCATACCATATTGTTTACCTCTTCCTTTTCCATTATTTCAAAGATTATTTAAATGTTTATTTACAATGACAGAGTTAACTAATTGCAACTTTATTTTATTTTTCACAAATTCTATTTACATTTCTCAGTTTCCTTCGTAAAAATAGAAATGAATCTCAAAGATTTTTGCCTGAAAAGCTGTCATGCTTCCCTATGGCATATTCAGATAAGAATACTTGTCACTAAAAAATACAAAATTAAACGTTAATGCCAACATTGTGTAAACCTACAGTATATGGATGTAATGTATATCTTATGTAATGTGTTCTTTCTCAATAAAGATTATTATTGACAAAAAACTCTACTCGACATCTCATAATGAACTTAGCTTTCTGAAATGAATAATAGCTATTTTGAAATGTTCGAACCCTGGTGAAGGATAAATTTTGCATATATATATATATATATATATATATATGTGTGTGTGTGTGTGTGTGTGTGTGTGTTAATTTTTTTTATGTAAAGATCCATATAATGACGAGTCTAAAAATAAGTATTTAATTTGAGATATCAAATTAAACCTCTGATTCTGTCTTATTAAGAGCAAAGCGTAAGCCTACACTCATACCTGTTTCTCTTTTCTCCAGACGTGAATCTTGTAGCTGAGCCTAAGCCTCATCAAATAGGACGAAAAAGACCGAATGTTGCAAAAGCGGCCGCTGATTGGTGAGTTTTAGGGCAAACGCTAGCCAATCAGGAAGCGCGAGAAATTGCTCGATTTTGCTCAAAAGAGGTAGAATTTTGCGCCAAAGTTGTCGATTTTACGCAAGATCTATCCAAATTAAAGTTCATAATTTAATTTGTTCAATACTTTATACTTTTGATCAAAAAAATATCACGTACGTAAATTTTTCGGAAAATCCAAAACGTGTGACAATTTTTGAGTGACATATAACCCATTTCTTTACATATTAAAATAAATATTGTACATAACATATTTAAAAAACTGAAATATCGACTCGCACACCACCGTTTTTGATTTTACGGAACTCGAGCAATTTTTCGTGGTTGACCGACTGGCAAAGAAGGAGAAAGATCCAGTCGAAGAACCCTCCAATTTGTTTCACCGATTCAGAAACAAGTTCAATGACGAGAATAAACTCTGTTCCAAAAAGAATATTTTATATAAAAGATATGAGACTTCATTTAATGATTCCATTACCGGTTTCCTAAATTTAATAACGTGAGCCGTGACGCACTCCTTTAGTTCTGCTTCAGACGCTAATATAATAATAATAATAATTCAAAAACCGTCAAGACGGGTGAGCGGACCGAGTTTGAACATAAATGTCCCTCTCAACCACCCCACTCTCCTTCCTCGACTCCCTCCACTTGAGTAATAATTCTGATACTTAATACATTTAGGAAAACTTACGAACTCGACCACGACAAGTAAAACCTAAAAGATAGTTCGCAATCGACTTTCGGTACGGTCGCAAAAATAATAATAACAATAATAATAATAATCATAATAAACAACTACGTATGATCAACTTATAGTTTATTGTAGTAAAACAATGAATGGTAGACGATGCAGAAGTAGTAACGATACTGTCATGAATAAGCGAAGTCAAACTTAACCGTTGAGTTACGTATTGCAAAATCCTACTTGAAAATAATGCGTACCGTTTCATAGACGACAGATCTGTTTCTTTTGTTCAAATGGGAAATGAGTTTCATATCTTCCGAACTTACATAAAATATCTGACTTTGGCGACTGGATTCGTCTACCTTTCTTCCTAAATAAACTACTAACATTTTTTTCTCTAACCTTTTTAATGGTGTTTGTTTTTTTTGTTTTTTATCATCTTTCAAGATGGTGTCTAGTGTAAGAAAAATTACTTCTTTATTTTTTAAAGAAGAATTTAAAAATCTTTACTACTAAAATTTTGAAAGCCATTTACTTTTCATTTTTTAGATTTGGTGTTGGAACAAAGTATTTTTTTTACATTTTTTGGTTTGTACTTATTGCTTGAACGGTGTGTTTTAAGTCCTTTCTATTTTGTGCAAAGAAGAATTTTCTTGCGCGTCATTATGTTTGGATTAATAAGTATTTTGAGTTAGAAAAAAGTCTGTAATAATTTTTTAAATGTTTTGCAAAGTTGAGAACTAAGTCTCGCACAGTCTAGTTTTACTATAATCTTTTAGAGTAAAATAAACATGTTTTATTTTATAAACAAAATTATTTTATAAAATAAACTGCAGCTAATTTTCCAACTACTAGTTTTTGTAGAACTGGTACAGATAAAATGTTTTTGCTCTACATACCGTGCACACATACCTTTTTTTACCCAAGGTTTTTTCCTTATCGTTACAAAATCGCTACAACGCTCGCTGTTCGCAGTATTACAGAATTCTAATGACCACACAACGACCAAAAAATAGAGAGAAGTTTTTTTTGTGACAGTAACTAAAAACGCTTTTGCTGACGATAAACTAAAAATGCTTTTGGTGACGATATAAAATGGCTTTTACTTACGATATACTAAAACCACTTATATTGACGATAAACTGGATCACTCTTCATTAACGATGGAAATAAAGCACGCTTTTGCTGACAACAGTCTAATGAGAAGCAATGACAAATACGTAGGCATCAAATTGCAGTAAGTAATTGCAACAGATACAACAAGACGAGAATAACAGGTTCATGACTGCTTTGACGACAGCAAACTTTCCGAACGAAACTAACGGTTTACGGATTGAAAAGGCCCAATCTTAACGAGAGACGCATCAAATAAAACCGAATGACTGGGTTAAAAAAAAAAAGAGGATTGACTGCCCAAATAAGGATCGAAACTAAACGATGAGGAGCCATTCCGAAGGTAAGTATATTAACCATTATTATTATTATCATTATTATTATTATTATTAGTAGTAGTAGTAGTAGTAATATTCATTCATTCTCATTGTTTTGTGAAGTACACTGAATATTAAATCATTATTTCTAATGTATGACACACTAGAATCTTCATAAATTCATACGCGATTTTTAATTACTGTAAATATTTCATTTCAGCAAAAGTATAAATTCACGCTTTGATCGTCATATTTTAAATTTTAGGTCATAATGGATTTCCTTTTTCTTGTATAGGACAAATATATTTTATGTACTTACTGCAAATGTGAGTTATTTCTACAATCCCTTCACAAATACTCATAGAGAACCCAACTTTCCACGAAATAACTAAAACTGTCAGTAGTTTGATATTTCTGTAGTTTTTTTTACGTGCAATTGCGGATACGAAAAACTACACGAATATCTGAAGTAGGAACAAAATCAATCATTGCTGGAAGGTATTTAAATTTCTTAGAATTTTATATATATATATATATATATATATGATACACACAGAAAGTGCATGGAACAAGGAACTCTTCTAGGAAAATTAAATCCACTATAGTCCGAATAAGTAATGGTAAATGACAAATACTATACTTTTTTCTTTTTCATAATGCTAGCCCGACGTGGGCAACGGGTCACTCGCAAAGAGGTCCCAAAAATATAGCTTCCCTCACCAGCTATCTGCAAAGCAGATGGGATCCAGCTTTGGGGCGGGATCTAGGGTTTAAAGCAGCCTAGCCCAGCTACATTTAGAACCTCAATATAAGCAAAAGACTCGCTGCTTTCACGTCAGATTGAATACATCAAAGAAAAAGGGGTAACTATTATATTTTTAGCCAAAAACAAAACTTAAACCTCAACTGGCAGAATTGAACGTCCAGGTTTAAGTCTTAGTTTTTGGCTAAAAATATAATAATTATCCCTTTTTCTTTGATGTATTTAATCTGACGTGAAGGAAGGCAGCGAGTCTTTTGCTTATATTGAGGTTCTAAGTGTAGCTGGGCTAGGCTGCTTTAAACCTTAGATCCCATCCCAAAGCTGGATCCCATCTGCTTTGCAGATAGCTGGTGAGGGAAGCTATCTTTTTGGGACTTCTTTGCGAGTGACCCGTTGCCCACGTCGGGCTAGCATCATGAAAAAGAAAAAGCTATAGTATTTATCATTTACCATTACTTATTCGGACTATAGTGGATTTAATTTTCCTAGAAGAGTTCCTTGTTCCATGCACGGTCTGTGTGTATCATAAAAACCTCAGGAAACCATTCTGAGTTCATTCCCATATACTATATATAATAGATAGATACACAAATCGAGAGAGAGAGAGAGAGAGAGAGAGAGAGAGAGAGAGAGAGAGAGAGAGAGAACTTGCAGTGATCATTTCAAATGATTTTTGTTTATGTAACTATGGTTACATTATTTCTACACTTTTATATTTTCATATAACAATATATAATTATTGTCATAAATATTTCAGAGAGATTCGTAAGAAATGCAAAATAAAACTCGAATTTGATGTTAGAATTAAAAAAAAATTCAAATTTATTGCCAATTAATTTAATAGTTTTCTTAATCGATAAGTATGTTTTTAGTAACATTTAACAATCTCTTATATTATGTGCATAAAAACCATCAATTCTTCCTTGGTATGCTAATAAACCGTCAAAGAACGTGTTGAAGCATTCCCAACACGGCAAAACGACGCTTGAAAAAAATTTGTTCCCTAATTTATTTGCCAAGAGCTTCTTCGAGACACGATCCTATATATTTAGCACTCATAAAACCCGAGGATCCCAACTAGAATGACGTAAGGAGCCAATTACCATTTTTCATTCTTCTGTGTACCTAATTTACTGGAAATTGCTCACCAAACCTACAAAAGGCAGTTCCACGACGCTCCACAGCCTTCTGAAACCTTATCAGTAAACCGCTTCCAGTCATTCACTTACTGGATTTAATATGCAAAGTCACGGCTGGGCCATCATAGTCCGTCCGCTATGCATTCAGAAGGCAGCGGCATTCGGATTTTGTACTCCATGAGGCTCAAATGTGGTAAAGAAAAAAGAAGTCAGTCGCAGTTCTCTTTTAGTTCGTAACTATTGGAAATGGAAACGAAAGAAACAATAAATATCGTATCTTTTATCGAAAACAATCGGATTGTTTATATAAACTTTAACACCTACATTTTTTCAGGATACGAAAAAATATGTTTGTGCTCCTTCTCAGAAAAGGTTATATATATATATATATATATATATATTATATATATATATATATATATATATATATATATATATATATATATATATAGGGTGCAGCATAAGTCGCTTTACCGAGAATAATGAAATCACCTTGTGAAGAATAATATTTATTATTTATTACAGAAATTGTTCAAAGTGTCCTCCATCATGTTCAATGCACACGTTTCATCTTTGAACCACTGAACAACAAATAGCGCGGCACAGTTCTTTTTTATTCAACGTTTCGAACTCTTGGTGTATCAACGTCTTCATGTGATCGAAGTCCCGGGGTTTCTGGCCGTAGCCTCTATCTTTGTTTATACCCCACATTGAATAATCACATGGGGTTCTGTCCGGTGACGGGAGGCGATTCGACTATCCCACGACATCCTGTCCATTCTGAAAACTTATCGTTTAAGAATGCACGAAAATTTCTTCCGAAATGTGGTGGAGCACCATCTTGTTGCCATATTGTGCTTTCAAAATTATGATGGTTTCTAAGTGTAGGCAACACCGTGTTCTGTAACATTTCCATTCATTAACAGTGCCGTGAAAGAAATAGGGACCCACAACACCATACGGCCAAATTCCAGCCCAGACTGTAACACCCAGTACATTCAATTCATGCTGTAACATCTGATGAGGGTTCTCACTGTATCAGTGTTGCCGAATCAGTGCAGCCAAATATAAAAATAATTTTTCTCGATATATTGTTCTTAACAAGGTGATTTCATTATTCTCGGTAAAGCGACTTATGCCGCACCCTGTATATATATATATATATATATATATGGGAATGAACTCATATATATGTGTGTGTGTATACTGCATAAAATGTACTTGACCCTCGTAATAAATAAAGATGACTGACGGAAGGTGAATGCGAAGGTCAGTTGGTTGGTTTATGTTTGTTGTGTCTGCAATAAAGTGCGAATGGGGATGATGTGTTTGTTCGAAGGCGTGATTATGATGATGACTGCGATGATTTGTTTAAAGGGAGGAAAGTTCGGCTTCAAATTCTTCACTCTTAATTTGTTTCTGCCCCAACCATTTGTCCTTTAGTCGTGAATTTGACTAAGTCACTGGTGAATCAAACAGTTGTTTGATTCACCACTGATTCATTCAGTCAAATTCAGTAGTGCAATGCCGAGCTTTCCTTTAGGATTTTGTTTTTGCAGGAAACGAAGTGGAAATTAATTTCCGGGTCGAATGAATTAAGGAGGAAACGACGGAAGGATTTTAGGCTTCTATATTCGCAGAAGAAAAATTTAAAATACGAAACCTCGGTTTTGACACTTGGGAGCTCGAGCGAAGGTGAATGAATTTTAATGAGGAGCATTTTTAGTTGATTTTGAGAAGGGTGTTTAGAAGAATAAATCACATGAAGAAATTTTAGAAAAAAGTCGCTTCTTAATGGAAAAGAAAGGGTAGATAAAAATGAACGAAAGGTGGTCAGAGTATGAGGAAAATAGACTGTAGTTTGTTTTGTGGATATGTTAGATATGTATCACTCACGTCTTTGACGCCTAAACCGTGCTGAAAATTTTCTTTAAATGGTTACATGAAATTTGTTTTGTTATATTGAACTCCTTGAATTTAAAGTTAATTGAAAGTTTTAATTATTTATCTAAAATTTAAGAAATATTTAAATAAAATTCAAAATACGGATCACCTGAAGATCACGGCCCCCAGCCTCCTTTAGTTAGCCTTATAAGGCTAACTAACGAAAATATCACGACCTAACCTAATCAATCATTATGTCAACTATACGACCTTGACGAGTGGTTAGGTTAGGTCGTGATATTTTCGTTAGTTAGCCTTATGTAGCTAACTAAAGAAGGCTGGGGGCCCTGATCTTCAGGTGATCCCAAAATACTCCAAAGTACACACACACACACACACACACACACACCATGCGGTCTCGAAGTTTCATTGTTTTAATATTTCTAGCTAAGTTCGTGAACATAAATTTTCCATGTATACTATATTAAGACGAAAGAAACAAAAGTGTAAATAAAAGAATAAGGTCTGCTAAATATAATAGTTTAAAAGTGTCAAGGTTTTTCTCAAGTTGATTTTAATGTGATTCTTTGGTTGAAAAGTCTCTTCCGTACGTGTATAAAAAGAAAGAAGTGTACCGTCCTCGAGAAGAGTAAATATTCACGGCCCATTTGCGTAATGTTGCTAAAACATAATTATTTAAATTTGGATAAACACAATATTTATGTACTGTGTTCGATATGCTTTGATATTCTCTCTTGTGTATCAAAGTTTTTATGGCCACATATGATGACTCCACAAATAAATAACTTCTGTAAGTGCAATTATATATATATATATATATATATATATTTATTATATATATATATATATATATATATATATAATATTATATATATGGTGCTCTTCCAATATGTGCTCTACCGCGAAACTGTGATCTACCATATTCCAATACGTGCTCTACCGTGAAACTAGCCTTATAAGGCTAACTAACGAAAATATCATGACTTAACCTAACCAATCGTTAGGTCAACTATACGCCCTTGACGATTGGTTAGGTTAAGTCGTGATATTTTCGTTAGTTAGCCTGGAATATGGTAGATCACAGTTTCGCGGTAGAGCACATATTGGAAGAGCTTTGAATACACGAATACACGAATACACGAAAGGCCTTGGAATCGTTTTTCTTTTTCCTTGTGGGTTTGCAGCATATATATATATATATATATATTATATATATATATATATACACGAACATTTCAACTGGATGTCCAAAAGTCACAATTTTAAATAAAATTTTGTTACGTTTATGAAGACTCATAAAGATGGAAGCCATCTGCGAATCGGACAATGAAACGGATAATTTACATTTCAAACATTTGTAAACAAACATATACAGTATATGCAGTCTCTCTCTCTCTCTCTCTCTCTCTCTCTCTCTCTCTCTCTCTCTCAAACGATATACATATATAGTAAATATTAAGTTTCGGGGACATCTGTTTTTTGGACTCCTGACTGGCTGAAAGTTGGTGACATAGGAAATAACTAACCAACGCAAAACGACCACCTAACCTAGTGTAACCTAACCTAGGTGCGAGAGTTACCCTGATTCTCCAGAATTATGAAACCTGGTTTTCCTAGAACTTAGTATTATATATAAATAATAATTATTAAGTGTGAGCAACACATTTCAATTATTGTTTTCATTTCTATCATGACCTGTTTTTGAAACTAAGAAATAGAATTATTTCCAATTCCTTCATGTTAGACACATTAATTTACATCATTTAAATATTGACTTTAACACACCATGTATTTTAACCAAATATTCATCATACAGTTGTTAGTAAACTCCTGATAACGACATTTTGTCGAAAAGTTTTGGTGGAAGGGAAGATTAGGGTAAACTAAGTAGGCTTGGCTTGATTGGGTTAGGTTAAGTTATTAGAAAGTCGATAAAGTTTGCGGTCTGGGAAATGTGTTTAGGTTGAGTAAAGTCAAGGTTTACGAATAAACCCGCCTTTCAGATTACAAAAACACAGTTATGGGCGTTAAAAGATAGTGAACGGTTGAGGAGGACGGTTGCGTTGTGGCCACGTTGTTTTCTCTTCCTGGAAGATCAGTAAAGTTAAGCGACGCTGAATCTGAGTAGTACAGGGTGTCCATAAATGTTTACCCTGAAAACAGTATGCTCTCATGTTTTAATGACGAATCTTACATCTGTTTTCCTTTTACAGGTGCTCTCGTACACGCATAGAGTTTCTGTGCTAGTGTGTTTCGTCTACCGCATTCGCCGTTAGGAGCGCTGTAGTAGCTGTTCAGTTAAGATGGCGTCTGTGACAGAGAAGGCACAATGTGTTGTGTGGCTTGCAGAAACAAAATCTCCTGTCAGTGTTCAGCGAAGGTTCAGAACAAAGTATGGAAAGAATCCACCTGATGTGAAGTTAATTAAGTCGTGGATGAAAAAAATTCTTGGAAACTGGAAACGTGGAAAAGGGAAAGAGCAGTGGTAGACCATCAGTTTCCGATGGGTGGGACGGTGGAAAACATTCAAACGACTTCCACACCAATTACGCCATCCCCCAGCTGTAGGACATGCAGCCAACTGTCATCTTCCAACAAGATGGGGCACCCCCTCATTGGACGCATGTTGTTCATGAAACTCTCGACGCAACATTTCCAAATCGATGGATTGGCAGGGACGGGCCAATCCCATGGCCCCCAAGATCACCAGACATTACCCGGCTGGATTTCTTTCTCTGGGGTCATGTTAAAGATTTGGTTTATGCAACAGTTGTTCCAGATATCAGGACATTGCGAGAACGCATTATGGATGCAATTGCAACAGTTAACTACAAATGTTGGAAAATGTGTGGCGTCAGTGTGAATACCGTTTAGACATTTTACCTGCCACTAGGGGTGCACATGTGAGAGCTTATTAAGTTCATTAACTATGTATCAAAACTTTGTATGTTTATTTACTTATGATTAAAACTGTGTTTGAATACGAGTGTTTATTTAAAAGTTATAGCATGCTTTAATCAGGGTAATCATTTATGGACACCCTATAGTTGAATGGGTCCCCTATGTCCACATGATGTAGCTACCCATGGTGTGGATTCGCGTTAAGCTGTAGGTCCCTTCTGTCATATAACCGTGGTTGTTAGAACGAAGGGCAAATCATTCATTTAAGAACACCATAAAGCTTTTTTGGCGACGCTATCGTATTATTATTATCGCAAAATATTCACAACCAATCATAACTTTGCTTTTCCAAACAGAACCACCAAATGAAATTCATGTTCTCCACAATTATAAGGGGAAATATAGAATAACAGATGTATACATAATAACTAGAGTTAAGAAACATTACTTTTAAAAAACCTAAAATTCTATTATGAAGTCGCTTTTTCTCACCTTTGGCGAAGTCATTATTCAATTTTCCTTCTCTTATCTACCGTCATTATGCCCTTATTTTATTCCCTCTTATCTTCACTTAGACTTCGTTCCTTTTATTTCGTCTCTCCCCCTCTTAACGACTTTTCCCTTCGTCTTTCACAGACAAGATCAAGGCATTAATTTGTTGTTTATGCGTCGTTATCCGCATTCGCGAGAAGCTGTCTTATCTTTCCGGTCTGTCGCCCTCAGACCTCCTTAATATCTACGAAGGGACCCGCGCAAAATCGAGGGAAACCGAACAAAACCGAGAAATAAAATAGACGCGCCGCTGTTACAAAAACGACCACAAAAAATGAATACACACCAAAATGAAACCGGCAGAGAAAAAAAAGCGTTCTAACCTCTAAAAAAATATGAAAACTTTAACAAAAGCAGTGAGAAAAAAACCTACTGTCGAAAACTGTATAACTCCCGAAAACTAATGAAACAAAAAATTGAACACAGGAAGAAGTTTGGATAAACTAATCATTATAACAAATAAAAGATTTTTCTTAATTTTTGAGAAAAAGGAAAATTTTGTGAAATGTAAAGTGTGAACCAATCAAAGAAAGGAAAACACACTTTTTTCACCAAACAACAAAAACTGATTCATCTCGAATTCTATCAAAAACCCATCGAAGCATCACGTCTGTACTTCCTCTTAATACGAATGAACCACTATATCTATATATATATATATATATATATATATATATATATATATATATAATATATATACTGTATATACATTTTAACTGCAAACAACACACAGTATAATTAATGTAAAGAACGACGCTTGTGTAGAAGAACGTTCCGCACAAGATAAGGAGGGAGAACGAACAAATGAAAAATGAGGTACCACCCTGGAATCGAACCCGGGATCATCCGATAGATATATTATCCACTACACCATGGACCTCGATCAATCAGAAGTCGTAATTCTCCTACATACGAGCAGAAACCAATGCCCTGAGGGGGCACCCTCGCATGCCGTACATATATACATTTTAACTGCAAACAACACACAGTATAATTCTCCCTCCTCATCTTGTGTGGAATGCTCTTCTACACAAGCGTCGTTCTTTACATTAATTTTACTGTGTTGCTTGCAGTTAAAATGTATATATGTACGGCATGGGAAGGTGCCCCCTTAGGGCATTGGTTTCTGCTCGTATGTAGGAGAATTACGACTTCTGATTGATCGAGGTCCATGGTGTAGTGGATAGCATATCTATCGGATGATCCCGGGTTCGATTCCCGGGTGGTACCTCATTTTTCATTTGTTCGTTCTCCCTCTTCATCTTGTGCGAAACGCTCTTCTACACAAGCGTCGTTCTTTACATTTAGGGCGGGTCGTACTCAGGTGACAACATGAATCTGAAGGAAATCCTACCATCAGGGGTGTCTAAATTATGTGTTTTTACATGGGGAATTCAAATATGAGCTTATTTTTTGGATAGGATAACTCTAACCTACATCATTTTGTATTTCTAAATTGCCAATTTTACCCTTTTGAACCCCTTTATAATATATTAAAAGATATAAGGTAAATCATTTATATTGACAAGGCCAAATCAACTTTACATATATTTATTAATAGGTGAACTGCATGTATAACACTGGATATAATTACAAAGATCATTCTCCTGACATCTTGAACTTTGCCAGGTTGCACAAATCCTGCTTTGACTCAGACTTGGACATCAGCTTCCTGCTGGTCTCCTGAGCCCTGATCCCTCCATCCCTCTTTTCCTGTGAGAAGTACTTAGCAGAAGCCTCAGTCACCATTTTAACAACCCTCTCAATGCTTTGTGTGTGGCAAGGCCAGTTGCGCACCTCCATGGGGGTGTTGATGAAGTTTTTCACCTCTGAGGTGCTTAGAGAGCAGGTGAGAGGAGTCCCCCAGCTGAGTGTCCGGGTCCCCCTCTCCCCTGATGGCCAGGATTCTCTCCACCCCTTCAATCCTCTCCATCTGATCCTCAGAGCAGAGTAGTGTTTGGAGGATGACTTCACTGTGGGCATACCAAGCAGATCTTCTCACAGTTGGCATCACAATATCCAGCACTTCCTTTCTCTGGGACTTGAGGCAGTCCAGCTGAAAGAGGATGTGCCTAGGCCCTTCGATCCAGGAGTGCTTGACCTTCACGTTGAACCAACATGGGTAATACACTCCAATGATGAATTCCACAATGAATTGCAAAATCTTCAGGTTCTTTCCTTTAAGTCCGTGCTTTGACACCCAGAGCCTGAGAAGTCTGTTCGTTGTGGTGAGCCAGCGGCTGTGGTTTACTGGTCCTATCTCTAACAGAGCCAGTCCTGCAGGAAGTACTCCATCCCTGACTGCACAGACAATTTATAGCCATAGTATTGATCAGTTGAGAGATCTTGAATGACCTTGTCAGGAAGCTTGATCAGTGGAGGGCCAACAGAGATTCGGGTGAAGTTTGGATTGATATCAAAGTCTGTAGCAGAATCAAGGAGCTTTCCTATTGGCCCGGATAATTTTTTGTCTGACAGAGTAGGGCCATCAAGGTCAACAATGAGATGGCGCAGGGGAAGTTCAACAGTGTGCAGGTTGCACACCAACCAGACCAGCTTTCTCCCCAGGTGCAGCTCCAGCTTCCGCATTACTCCAGCTTTCACACCAGTGTTGACATTTGTTGAGTCTCCTCCAATGGCCAACAAGGTCTTATCATAACCCCTCTCTTTCAGCCAGGCAAACAGGACCTTAGCAATCTTCTCCGCATGTGACTCCTCTTTAGTTGCTTTCTCTTGGGTAAAGTGGAACAGATAGTAGCTGCCAGGCTCACTAACAACACTATAGTGTTCTTCCTTGATCTTTGCGGGAAAAGATTGGTCACTGCCCTCAGCTTCCATCATCAAATTGGTCAGGTCAATCCGCCCATCAAAGAGGATGCAAGAGATCCCCCCCCCCCTCCCTGCACTTCTTCTCGAACTGTTCCCCCAGCTCTCTCATCAACTTCTCCTGTGCTCTCTTGACCTTGCTCTTATCAATCACTTTACTTGTATTGTCTTCTGTGATGATTCCTGCGTCAATCAGAGCTGCTGTTGCTATCGCTGCAGTTGGCCTCAGCCCTATGCCATACCTTACACTAGCAAGGGCAATGTTTGAATCTCATCATAGTTTTTCTGTACCTTTGCCGAAGCTGCTGGCTCAGGGTCAGTTTGAGGGAAGAGCTCAACTTCAGGAACAAACTCATCTTCATCACCACTTCTCTCCAATTCCAGATCCTCATCACCATCTGCCAAAAATCTCTTAACATCCTTCCTGGCTGCCTTCTCTGCTACTGCAGCACTTTCCTCCTTGCTCCTTCTCCTTTTCTCTGCCTTCCTTTCCATCCACTGCCTTTTCAATGTCCTCACCTGTCTCTTGTGCTCTGGTAGATCAGGACCCCCTATTTGGTGGGTCCCTTACTTCCAACCTTCTCTTTCTGTCCCTTGATGTAGGCAAGATCTTTCACAGGAATCTTTTTCTCTCTGCTGCAGGAACAGTTAATGTGGGCTTGGATAACCAGCCCTCACAGCCTCCCCCCTCACAACTGGTAATCTGACACTTGCAAGTCAAAATATCAAAGAACTTGTCTAACTTGACAATGAACCTTTCTTTGGCATCAAGTTTGCCCTTCCCAAGAGAAAACTTCACTGCCTGATTCCAGACCTCCTTGAGCTTGGACATGATGGTCACTTTTTCATTGATAACAGGTGGCTTGAAAAGAGCATTAGCTTTGCTCCACTGACAAATCAGACCAGGGTAGATGTCACTCACCCTTGTCCACTGGGTAGTTCCTCCTGTCATCTTCACTTTGCTTCCTCAAGTAGATGCCATACCTCAGGATATCCCTCACAGTTGGCAGTTCAGACACCAACAGCTCCCGGCCAGTGCCAACGAGATTACTCAGATGAGAACTTGATTTCGTCCTTGTTCTGACTTGAACCATTTTCTTAATGAGTTCACACTGAAATAAAACATAAATACAACAGTTAAGTATCCACACAGACAGGTATTACTCTTTTCAGCGCAAAATTCTTGGTTAAAAAAGAGCTGAAATGGGCAAGAACAAATTTATCTGCAAATGCTAAACACATTATGCTTTTTTGGTTTCAAAATGTTATAAAATGCTAATTTATCTGTTGTCTGTAATGCAAATAATTTGTTCATGTATTCTAAAAAACTAAAGAAACACATCCTAAAAATATTCTTTAGAACATTGAAATAGGCCTCATACTGCTCAGTTGTACTAAAAATGAACCACCTAATTTTAGCTCAAATCAAAGTTGTTAATTAAATTTTGCTCAATGTATCACTATAATATGCGTAGAAATAGCGTTTTCTAAAATATAACAGAATGATACTCACATGTGAACAGTAACAAAAAAATATCAGTAGATAATCACTAAATCTATCCCCTCACTGCAAGCCGAGGTGGTAAAATAGCTTCATAAATCATGAGTCACTTCAAATATTTCACAAAACGTTTTAGAATGTTCTGAAACGTTACATTCTAGCCTCTGAGAAAGGTGGCTCAGAAAATGGCCTTATGCGCGCCAGAAAACCGTCAAAATATTTCATATACCAAACTGTATAATAATTACAATTAAGTGGAATGGCACACCTTTTTATTTGAGTATTTAAATATTATTATTATTATATGAATTACATTATATGTGTTTATATGAATTAGTTAGAACAATGCTCTATGAGAGATAACGTGAGCAGCCATGATAGAAAACGTGAGAAGACATATTCTGGGGTAACTACAATAGTAAAATAATCAACAATTTAATAATAATCAACTGCAAAATGATGTAGGTTAGGGTTATCAGAATTAAATATTTTCTTCAGAATTGTGTTCTATACACCAAAATATGTCATTTGAACACCCCTCTCCATTGATTTAAAAAATGCATAGTATGACCCGCCCTAATATATATATATATATATATATATATATATATATATTATATATATATATATACAGTATATATATATATATATACACACATACACACACACACACACACACATGGGATGAATTTCACAATTAAATGAAATGAATGAATGATGCAAACCCACAAGGAAAAGAAAAATGATTCCAAGGCCTTTCGTGTATTCAGAAGTATTCCCTGACGAGGTGTACTTCTGAATACACGAAAGGCCTTGGAATCATTTTTCTTTTTTTTCGTGGGTTTGCATCACATATATATATATATATAATGAAAAGAACAATGAAGGAAAGGAAACACAGAATTCTGTGTTTTTTCCTTCGTGGTTCTTTTCATCATAAATATTTTTCACGTGTTACTTTCGTGAAATAAGTTTCTTATATATATATATACATTCAACTGCAAAGAACACGCAGTATAAATAACGTAAAGAACGACGCTTGTATAGGAGATATTCCGCGCAAGACGAAGAGAGAGAACGGAACAAATGAAAAAATGAGGTAACCACCTGGGAATCGAACCCGGGATCTTCCGATTGCCGGTCAGACGCGATACCATTACACCATGGACCTCACTCTTCCAAATGCCGTAATTCTTCTACATACTCGCAGAAACCAATGCCCCAAGGGGGCACCTCCCGCATGCCGTAACATTATATACATTCAACTGCAAAGAACACGCAGTATAAATAACGTAAAGAACGACGCTGTATAGGAGATATTCCGCGCAAGACGAGAGAGAGAGAACGGAAAATATGAAAAATGAGGTAACCACCTGGAATCGAACCCGGGATCTTCCGATTGCCGGTCAGACGCGATACCATTACACCATGGTCCTCACTCTTCCAAATGCCGTAATTCTTCTACATACTCGCAGAAACAAATGTCGCGTAGATGTTTTATATATATATATATATATATATATATATAAACCGAACATCTAGTACAATTTAGTGTGTGATTCTGCCTTTTGAAACACTGTAATCCTCTCGGATGTGTCTCAATTTGCTTCATTTCCAGACAGTAGGAGTGTGTGTGTGTGTGTGTGTGTGTGTGAAGATGTTCATCCCGCAAATATTCTTTGAGGCATTTGCAAACTATTGTAAAATATAGCGAAATTTCTGTATGCTGTCGGGTGCAATTTGGACATATGGATGAACAAAATTAGTGGTCTGCACAAGGACTGTTAATTCAGCTAAATATGTAAGGATCCTGGAAGAAGGGTTGTTATACCCATTTATTCTCATGAAAATGTGTCTCTACACCAAAGTGTATTTATGAAAGATGATACCCTAACTTGAACCGTTTGAGCTACGCGGAGGTAGCCACAGAATTGAACGTTTTCATACCAGGTGAATTTCTGGATATGAATCCAATAGAACATGTGTGGTATATGCTAGATAGGTCATTAAGATAGCGGCAACCAAAGCCTACATTCGGAGAAAGTCCTTGTCAAATCCATAAAAGAAGAATAGGCTGCAATACCCCAAGAACAAATAGTAAAGCTCATCATAGAAATGTCTGAACGTGTGTCACCTTTACATAATTTGAAGGGGAAAAAATGTGTGTTTGAACATATCGATTCAATAAAATTTGTTATTATTTCTCGACTTCTCTTATCAAATATCGGTCTTCCGACATCTGATCGGCTTGACATTCTATCGACAACTTATTATTAAGTTAGATTAAATTAGGTTATGTTACGTTAGGTTAGGTTAAAATAGGTTAGGTTACGCTAGGTTAAATTAAGTTAGGTGTCGATGCTTTCTTTGATCTAGTTGACGAAATGGGTATAGGTCCTCAAATATATATGACGGGTGACTCGCATTAGCTTAATAAATAAGATATAAATTAAAAATGCGAAATAATTAAAAGGTGTAACTAATTAAACTGTAAGTTTTATTACTTATTGAATTATTCTCACCGAATTTTCATAATTATCAAAGATGGAAATAACTGTTTTCTAAGGGGCATTCCTCGAGTCACAATTTAAATAGTAAATGCTTCATCTTCTTATCACAAGACGTAATAATCATATTCTAAGCCTATATATATATATATATATATGTATGTAAACTTTAAATAAAACTGAAAAATAGGAGGCAATAATGTGACAATTTTAGTGAATTCCGAAGCCAAAGTAACACACACAAACTCTAAATCAAATTCCCAACCGAAGCATCTCACACATTTAAGAAACGGAGTCAATAAAGGAAGATAAATGTTTGCTCTCTATATCTGGTGCCATTTTACATCATTCGGGGACCAAATCCTTTGTTAACACGTTCTGAAATAACTTGTTAATGGTTTGGGGTTGAGGCTCGTATTTCCGCAATAGAACTGCCTTTATAGCAACACTCCCAAACGTGACTTTTATTTCTATATTTATTTATTAGGAATTACGATAGCGTATATGACATAAAAAGTTCATATAACTATAAAGCGAGTTAACAGTAATTTTATATATATATATATATATATATATATCTATATATATATA
>JAJOZX010000105.1:0-197500 GCA_023014485.1 Bathynomus jamesi
CATTAGCAATGCCTAAAAAGCCCGGGAAAAATGGAAGTACTAAAATATTTTTGACAAAGTACGAGTGTTATTATTGACACGATAGAAAGTTCGTTTTGCCCTTGTTGAGACAAGATTCCATAACGCAGATGGTAACACAGATCACTTCCAATACCGTTGATTTTTTTCCAATTCGGCATCGATGTATTCCGGACTGGGCGATCCTAGGCGCGGAGAAACATTGATGAAAAATGGCCTTCTTAGTGTGGGTGTCATGTCCCGAGTAAAAGTGTACGTAGGACAAATTGTTTGTTGTTTTCCGATAGATACTAAACTTAAAACCTGGACTACATCGGAAAGATGAACGAGCTTCTCCAGGACCCCGCCACATAGAGCAAACTTAGGAAGAACCCGCAGGATGACGTCATCAAATCATTTAATAGTGGCTTGAAACGCATTCTCAAGATCATAAGGACTTAATTCCGCTTTTCATGTCCCACTTCACCTTCTCTGCCTACCTTTACGGTCTTATTAAACCCACAAACCTGGCAACCCTATGCGCCCTATTATTAGCTCGGTGGGCTCTATTACTTATAAACTCTCCAAATGGCTTGTCAAAGTCTTGTCCCCATTCTCGGAACTATCTCTGATTCACATGTAAAAAATTCCATGGATCTTACTGAAAATTGAATAATGCACGTACTGAAACTAACGATAGATTGATCAGTTTTGACGTTGTTCATTGTTTACAAAAGTGCCGATTGATGATATGCTTGACTTTCTCTCCCAAGAATTACATAAGTATGACCTGCACTACCTTCACACATTGTTTTGGAACTTATTAAGCTTTGCATCAAAGACTGTAAATTCACTTTCAATAACGAGTATTATCAACAAGTGTTTGGGATGGCCATGGGCAACCCCTTCATCGCCCCTCCTCTCCAATATTTATATGGAGTTTTTCGAAATTACTTACATTCCGAGAATCCTGGGGGTTGGCATCCCTTGGTTGCGGTACGTTGACGATATTTTGTGTATCTGTCCCATGAATCGTGACCTGGATAACTTCCTCCTTCAGTTAAATGATCAAGTCCCCTCCATTAAGTTTACTTTAGAAGTGGAACAAGACAATTCATCCCATTTTTGGATGTGCGGGTACATAGGGAAAGCCCAGGTTTTAAGTTTAGTATCTATCGGAAAACAACAAACAATTGTCCTACGTACACTTTTACTCGGGACATGCACCCACACTAAGAAGGCCATTTTTTTCATCAATGTTTCTCCGCGCCCTTAGGATCGCCAGTCCGATACATCGATGCCGAATTGGAAAAAATCAACGGTATTGGAAGTGATCTGTGTTACCCATCTGCGTTTATGGAATCTTGTCTCAACAAGGCAAAACGAACTTTCTATCGTGTCAATAATAACACTCGTACTTTGTCAAAAAATATTTTAGTACTTCCATTTTTCCCGGGCTTTTTAGGCATTGCTAATGTACTTAAACTTTTGGATATTAATGTAGTATTTATATAACAATATTGTGAAAATATCATAGTAAAAAATAGCCCTACCAATAATTCAGGCATTATCTATAAAATTGGGTGTAAACAATGTGATTCCTTTTACATAGGTCAGACGGGAAAGGATTTGCACACACGTATAAAACAGCATCAATATTCCGTTAGAACAGGACAGTTGTCCAGTGCTCTTTTGTCCATTTGTCAGAGTTTATCCCACTGTATTGATTGGAATAATGCTTCAGTTTTATTCATTCTAGCAACATTGTCAATAGAAATATTCTTGAGTCTGCCATTATCCAACTTTCAAATAACTTCAACATAGCAAAGGTCTTTTTCAACTCGATCCTGTTGTTTTGAATTCCTTCAAAACAAATTTAGATAAAAAGGGTAGGACGCTAAATCTTTGGTAAACTTGTACGCTACTTTATTAACTTTTAATCTTCATTTTATTTTTATATATATCGAAACTTGACTCTAAAAGGCAAAGTGTTAAACCCGGGCAGATTTCCAATATAAAATTTGTATTTTTATAATTCATTGATCTTGTGCTAAAAAATCGATATTTTTCCTTACAAATCTGTATACCTCTTTGTTAATCCTCTAATCTTAATTTTTATTTTTATTTTTTCTTCTCCGTTTTGCAATATATATATATATATGTGTTAGATATATATATATATATATATATATATATATATATATATATATATATATATATATATATATATATGTATGTTTGTGTGTATGTATGTTATTTATTTTTTTTCTTTCTGTAACCTATATATAGGCCGTAACCTTTTATGTACTTCAGTGTTCCTGAGGATGTCATTAGACGAAAGCGCTTGAGCACCTTTTTGTGTTCCTTTCCTTCGTGGTTTTATTCATCATAAATATTTTTCACGTGTTACTTTCGTGAAATAATTTTCACACACACACATATATATATATATATATATATATATATATATATATATATATATACACGTTATAATCATTCAGGGAAAAGCACACACATACACACACACACACGCACAATTTTATCACACACACACACACGCTCTCTTGCTTGTGCCATGCCAGTCTCAATGAAAATGAAAGAGAAGAAACTAGCTGCAGAACCCCCACCCCCCACCCCCGAGAAATATTAAAGAAATATATTAGAAATGATTTAGTGCATGCAGTTACTTCCAATACAAGTGTTTATATTCAAGACACAACTAAAAAGGGGAAAAACAGGCAAAAAATGAACCGTTTTAAAGGGCTTTTGTTGATAGTAATAATAATAATAATAATAAGAAGAAGAAGAAGAAGAAGAAGAAGAAGAAAAAGAAGAAGAAGAAGAAGGAGAAGAAGAAAAAAGAAGAAGAACGGTATGTCATTAAAGTATGTTATCGTGTAACTTTTATGTAACACAAAGTAAATGATTCCTTGAGATATCCTGTGTTTTAACAACGCTTCCCGTCAAGCAGCGATGTTTAACGACATTGGTTCTGGGTAATAGTTGACTGGGAGACTTTCCTCCAGATGATATAGTGACCCGTGGTTCGTATCCCACATTAAAGCTGTAGGTTCCCTCCGTCACATGACCTTAGGAGGAAGTTAAGCAACCCCCTCTCGCCCGCCCCCCTCGCACTCAAACAACAATAGATCCTGTAATAAAATACTCGCCATTATTATTTCATATTTTTTGTTTGACTGTTTTGAAAAATGGCGTAGGATTTTATTCCTAAAATATAAATAAACCTTAAAATTCTTACAAACTTTTAAGGGTCACACGAGAGAGATCTGTAACCTACAAGTTTTGAAGAATATACCTTTGGTATATTCCTTTGGTTAGCTTCCGCCCGAATTGTTCATTCTGACGAAGGTCAAGCTTTTCACTCCACCTTAGACCTACAGTTTAACGTGGAATCCGAACCACGCCCCATCAGCAGCCCAGCGTCTTAAACCACTAGGCCACCTAGGGTACCCATTTATCTACCAACCACTTTCTTTATTGTGTGGAAGGATGAACAACTGGGTTTTGCTGCGCGCCGGCTGCCGTCGGGTCTCGAACCCGGGGCAGATGGATTCGTAGTCAGCGACGCTAACCACTACACCACCGAGGCGCATTGTAAAAATATATTGTAAAATTTTATTTTTAATAATGAAAGAATAAATGCAGTTAAAAAATTAATTATTAAAATTTAAGAGAGATTTTAACTGTAAAATGTAAAGTTAAAAATAAGTTAAAAATTAAAGAATTAATTCTATATTTATAGAAGGAATAAAGCAAAGCTTCATAGAAGCCTCAAGACAAAAGGTTTGTCCTAATATCTGAACCCAAAGAACAAAATATTGGTTGATGCAACCAAATTATTTTACGACTATTCAAGCCAAAATGATAAATTCAACCAGTTTAACCAATTCAATTCAATTTCTGGTTTGATTAATTCGGATATACAGGGTGATCCGTTTGGGTATGGATAAAATAAAATTGATGTGAGATGGAAATAATAACATTGTATACTTTAATGTTTGGCAAACAATGCCCACAAAGATGGTAGATTGTGACAAACCTAATTATTCTTCAACATGACCCCCCCCCCCTTCCGGACACGACAGAGGTCATAACGAGAGGCTAATTCTTACGACCACTTGCATGTGGTTTAGTAATAGACCCCGTTTCTTCAAATGTGCGGTACCACTGCACTATAGAGTCGTATTTAGGAGCTTTTCGAACACCATACACACGGCGAAACTCACGTTGTACCGCTGTCACACTCTCAAACTTAGCAAACCAAATGACACACTTCGCACGTTGTTGTGCATTCGCCGCCATCTTCGAAACTGGCATATGTCTCATAAGTCTGACAGCAGATGGCGCTCGTACGTCTGGCAGCGAATGGCATAGCCTTTTACAAACTCCCACATTTTATGACCACACGTGCAACAGATGAACGCTGCATCACTTCTCGGTAGATTCTCACAGCGTTTTTATTTTATCCATACACAAACGGATCGCCCTGTATATTGTTTAATCCGCTAATAAGCTAATACGTCATTCGATCCGGTTTTTACCAGAAAATTAACATGGCCTGATAAATTTATACACATTTAGTCGACAAGACATCATAGCGACACTCTGAAAAACTAACTTAACCGAATTTAAAATAACCTAACCTAGCGTAACTTTGATTTTATGTCAAGTCGATCATGGATTGGTTGTCGAATTGGTTAACTATACATTTTGGTTATTTTAACGGAGCATTTTTTTCGGTGTATACAACAAAAAAACAACGTCATACTCAAAGGTTTGCTTCAGATAGCTATTTTTTAATATATATATATATATATATATATATATTATAAGCAAACAACCACAGGGAAAAGGAAACACGAAGTCCGAGCGCTTTCGTGATATATTCACATTATCAAGGAGAAACAGAAAATAGACGGAGATTACAAAGTAAATGAGTTAAATAAACAAGCAAAAAATTCACAATCGGCACCTCAAATTAAAGGCCATAAAGCCCTCTAAAGATTTTTTCAATTGATAACATAATCTGTAGGCTGTTAAATTACTAAATATAAAAGAACTATATAGATGAAATTAGACAAAAAACCAATACAGAGAACAAAAATTATTATAATGGTTATTAACACTAATATTTAATTAAAGCAGGCAATTAAGTGGCAAGAATTTAATGAAAACAAATAGATAACATAGATAACAAATAGATAAAATAATCTGTAGGTTGTTAAATTACTAAATATAAAAGAACTATATAGATGAAATTAGACAAAAAAACCAGTACAGAGAACAAAAATTATTATAATGGTTATTAACACTAATATTTAATTAAAGCAGGAAATTAAGTGGCAAGAATTTAATGAAAACAAAGGGAATGGTGCCATCGTCTTACAGAATATTACAAAATTTCTACAAACAGTCTGGAAAAATTGTTTTCCCAAAAGCAAACCAGTTGAAAAGTCCAATAAACCCCCCAGCAACCAAAGATTATACACGAAAGAAATATTACAATTAAAATAGACACATAAGAATGTTAACAGTTCTTAAAATAATATTTATTTATTTAACCAGGGCAAACCGTTAAGGGGCAAGAATGCGGTCAAGAAAACAATAGGCCCTTCGCCACCTTTCTAACAATGCACGGGTCTAATTTATACAGCCCAGGGCTAATATTAAGGACCAAGTCCGCATTATTCTTGATCACACTTGATTCCAGTATATTTCTGCTAACAATAGATTTACTAAACCTTAATTTGGAAGCATTTTTCCAATCAATGGGATGATTAGTATCTTTTTGTGAATGAAAATGGCGTTAGATTCCTGGCCACTTCTTATACTGTATTGATGCTGTTAATACGTAACTCAAGGGTCTTACCAGTTTGGCCAATGTAAAATTTATTACATATTGTGCAAGGGATTTATATACACAACCCTGTTCACTTAAAGGGGAGTTCTTAATCAATGAATTCTTAATTACATCTAAATTTTGAACGCAATATTTACGTTTAAAAGTCCTCAGCAGATTCGGCAGATCAAGGAAATTTTCTCTGAGTGGTAACACTAAAACATTTTTTGTGTTATAAGGAATCTTATCCTTACTTCGTAGAAGGTTTTCTTTGCATTTTTAAGGACTTATCTATGCAGTTCTTTGGTATTTTAAATCAAAAGCAATTTTGTATATTTTACTAATTTCGTCGTCAATGAACTCTGGGCTACAAATTCGTAGGCCTCTTAGGAACAAAGTAGAAAGAACGGATCGTTTTACATTAATGTGGTGATCAGAATAATAATGTATATAGGAACAATTATTAGTGGGTTTTCTGTAAATATTGTACTTAAACTTTTTTCCAGACCTATATATTAAAACATCTGAAAAAGGGATCGAAGAATCTTTTTCTATTTCAACTGTAAAATTGATAGAGGGAGTTAAATTATTAAGTTTGGGTAAGAATTCATTGAGATTTAAAGTCACTGGCCAAAGACAAAGAACGAGAATGTAGTGTTGTGGAAAGGAAACTGGATATTAAATTACAAATTCTAATTGAAAGAAGTGATTGGACTAAGGATGCTAACCCCGGATTTGTGATAAATCTATCAGATAAAGTGTTAAATAAAAATATGGTTACGGCTCTTGGATATGGAATAAATTTTTCAGCAGCTAAAAAGGAGGTGGACTATGTAGAAATAGCTAAGGCTTTCTGTAATTTAGAAAAATATAATGATTTACCTATAGAGGATGTGAATATTTGTAAAGGTATAGTATATAGTGCCATGTCTAAACCCTCTATTCCAAATTGTCCAAAGAGGTTTTTCGACTCTTATGAAGCTTTAAGAAAAGATCAGAATCTACATATAACCAAAGCTGATAAATCAAATGCCTTAGTGATCCTCAATAAAGACGTTTATCTAGGAAAAATGTATGATCTTTTGAATGATGCGGACACTTACGTGAAATTAAGGAACAATCCCTTGAAACTGTGAACAGTGCATTTAACAAGAAAATTAAACAACTTTGAAGGGTAATGAAATATTACTTAAACAGTTTTTGAGTACTTCACCGTCATTACCCTATATGTATGGCCAGATTAAAACTCATAAGCCAAATAATCCTGCAAGGCCTATTGTTAGTTCTATAGGATCTATCTCATATAAGCTATCCAAATGGCTTGTCTCCATTCTTAATCCTCTCCTCGGCACAATTTCACAATCACACATAAATAATAATGTAGACCTTGTGGAAAAATTAAATAGTATCAGTGTCAATTACAATTTTAGATTGGTAAGCTTTGATGTTACCGCTTTATTTACAAGAGTCCCGGTGGAGGATCTATTAGTGTTTCTTTCGGAAGAATTGGTTAAGCATAATTTGCCATTACCTGTGGCTACAATTATAGAATTAATTAAGCTGTACATAGTAGACTCAAAATTTGTGTTCAATAATGAATATTTTAGGCAGAAATTTGGTATGGCGATGGGAAACCCTCTCTCCCCCATTTTGAGTAACTTATATAGGAGTTTTTTGAAAGTAAGTTATTAAGGAAGATTCTGCCAAATTATGTTCCATGGTTTAGATATGTAGATGATGTTCTTTGTCTTTGGCCAGTGACTTTAAATCTCAATGAATTCTTACCCAAACTTAATAATTTAACTCCCTCTATCAATTTTACAGTTGAAATAGAAAAAAGATTCTTCGATCCCTTTTTAGATGTTTTAATATATAGGTCTGGAAAAAAGTTTAAGTACAATATTTACAGAAAACCCACTAATAAAGGTGCGGCGGGAAATTATAGGCCAATCAGTTTAACGTCTGTTGTAGGTAAGCTACTGGAATCAATAATTAGGGATCGTATAGTCGAACACTTAGAAGTGCATAATCTGGTCAGAAATACGCAGCACGGTTTTAGGCGAAACAAATCTTGCTTAACTAATCTCTTAGAATTTTTCCAAAGCGTGGTTAACGTTTACGATAGACATCGGGCGGTTGATGTAGTGTATTTAGATTTTCAAAAAGCGTTTGACACCGTGCCGCACAAAAGACTGATTGAAAAAACTAAGGCTCATGGAATCAGGGGTGTAGTAATAAATTGGCTAGAAGAATGGTTGCGAGGCAGGAAACAGAGGGTGGTCGTTGATGGAGCGGAGTCGTGTTGGGCTAATGTAGCGATGGCGTTCCTCAGGGTTCTGTATTGGGCCCTTGCTTTTTCTTAATATATTAACGATTTAGATGTCGGCCTAGCAGTACAGTTTCAAAGTTTGCGGATGACACGAAGCTGGTGGTAGGGCGATTAATGACGAAGATAGAGGTAAAATTCAGGAAGATCTGAATAAAATCGTTGTTTGGTCAGTCACATGGCAAATGAGATTTAACGTGGAAAGTGCAAAAATTATGCATATAGGTTCGCGTAACGGTAATTTTGCGTATAGTATGTCAGGGAAAGATTTAACAAGCGTAGAGCAGGAAAAAGATTTAGGAGTTTATAGTCACTGGTGATTTAAAAGTAGCGAAACAAAGTACAGCGGCGGTCAATAAGGCGAACAAAGTGTTAGGTTTTATAGCTCGAAATTTTGAGTACAAATCGCGCGATATTATAGTTCCTCTTTATAAATCATTAGTTAGACCCCATTTGGAGTACGCGGTCCAATTTTGGAATCCGCATATGCGCAAAGATATAGACAAAATCGAAAGAGTTCAAAGACGAGCAACTAAGATGATTCCGTCTCTTAGGTCAAAGTCGTACGAGGATAGGCTTAAAGAGTTAAAATTGACTACACTCGAGACTAGGAGGTTAAGGGGTGATCTAATCCAGGTTTTCAAAATTATGAATGGGTTTGATAACGTAGATAGAGATAGCTTTTTCGAAATATCTCAATATAATAGGACTAGAAATAACGGGTGTAAGTTGACAAGTAGAAGGTTCGAGACAGCAGTTGCGAAAAACTTTTTTACGCATAGAATAGTAAATAGCTGGAATAGTTTGCCGGTAGAAGTAATTAGTAGCACATCTATAAACATGTTTAAGAATCGATTGGACGCATGTTGATAGAAAGGATATAGTTTAAGGTAGTAAAATTAAGGCTTTGTGGGGATAGATCCCACAGCTCAACACAAGTGTTGTGGGATATAGGGAGGCAGCGTCTTGGGTTAGGGGATACTCTCTGTCCTTACACACCCCATTTAAAGAGATTCCTCTGCCGAGCGGTGCCCCCCATAGTACTGTGAGGTATTGAAAAACTCATGATCTTCACTTGCCCCACAAACACCTTTAAATGGGAGACCCATAATGGGTGCACACACATTTCTACATTACTGTACAGTCTTTACAGCCACACCTACACTTTTCCTCGTATGTGTATACACAATACACGATTACGAACACAGTTAGGTAGACCAGCCATGAGTGGATCCTAGGGTCTTTGTTGGTCTGAAACATTATAACATTATAACATTATTATTCTGATCACCACATTAATGTAAAACGATCCGTTCTTTCTACTTTGTTCCTAAGAGGCCTACGAATTTGTAGCCCAGAGTTCATTGACGACGAAATTAGTAAATATATACAAAATTGCTTTTGATTTAAAATACCCAAAGAACTGCATAGATAAGTCCTTAAAAATGGCAAAGAAAACCTTCTACGAAGTAAAGGATAAGATTCCTTATAACACAAAAAATGTTTTAGTGTTACCACTCGGAGAAAATTTCCTTGATCTGCCGAATCTGCTGAGGACTTTTAACGTAAATATTGCGTTCAAAAATTTAGATGTAATTAAGAATTCATTGATTAAGAACTCCCCTTTAAGTGAACAGGGTTGTGTATATAAAATCCCTTGCACAATATGTAATAAATTTTACATTGGCCAAACTGGTAAGACCCTTGAGTTACGTATTAAACAGCATCAATACAGTATAAGAAGTGGCCAGGAATCTAACGCCATTTTCATTCACATAAAAGATACTAATCATCCCATTGATTGGAAAAATGCTTCCAAATTAAGGTTTAGTAAATCTATTGTTAGCAGAAATATACTGGAATCAAGTGTGATCAAGAATAATGCGGACTTGGTCCTTAATATTAGCCCTGGGCTGTATAAATTAGACCCGTGCATTGTTAGAAAGGTGGCGAAGGGCCTATTGTTTTCTTGACCGCATTCTTGCCCCTTAACGGTTTGCCCTGGTTAAATAAATAAATATTATTTTAAGAACTGTTAACATTCTTATGTGTCTATTTTAATTGTAATATTTCTTTCGTGTATAATCTTTGGTTGCTGGGGGGGTTTATTGGACTTTTCAACTGGTTTGCTTTTGGGAAAACAATTTTTCCAGACTGTTTGTAGAAATTTTGTAATATTCTGTAAGACGATGGCACCATTCCCTTTGTTTTCATTAAATTCTTGCCACTTAATTTCCTGCTTTAATTAAATATTAGTGTTAATAACCATTATAATAATTTTTGTTCTCTGTAGTTTTTTTGTCTAATTTCATCTATATAGTTCTTTTATATTTAGTAATTTAGCAGCCTACAGATTATGTTATCTATTTGTTATCTATGTTATCTCTTTGTTTTCATTAAATTCTTGACACTTAATTGCCTGCTTTAATTAAATATTAGTGTTAATAACCATTATAATAATTTTTGTTCTCTGTATTGGTTTTTTGTCTAATTTCATCTATATAGTTCTTTTATATTTAGTAATTTAGCAGCCTACAGATTATGTTATCAATTGAAAAAATCTTTAGAGGGCTTTATGGCCTTTAATTTGAGGTGCCGATTGTGAATTTTTTGCTTGTTTATTTAATTCATTTACTTTGTAATCTCCGTCTATTTTCTGTTTCTCCTTGATAATGTGAATATATCACGAAAGCGCTCGGACTTCGTGTTTCCTTTTCCCTGTGGTTGTTTGCTTATTAATAAGATCACGTGTTATTCTGTGATTTTAGTGCATATATATATATATATATATATATTAGTAACTCATATACTCGGTGTTGTAGTGGTTAGCATTACTGACTACGAATCTGTCAGCCACGGGTTCGATTCCAGCTCTTCAACCTTCCTTTGGTTGGTAAATAAATGGGTACCATAAGATTCACCCAAATAAGACAGGGTGTTGCACAGGGGTCGAGCACAGGTCGATCTTGAACATTTGTTAAGAGAAAAGACGTATTCTGCCATTCTACGATTTGCCTTTAGATATTAGGCTAAGGCGACTAAGGTAAAATATGTATTTGTATGTTAATATTGATTTATCTCGAACTGGTACACATATATTACAATGTGACCTTTGGAAATTAACAAAAATATCTAGACGGTGATTTCAAGGTGTAATTATAATAAAATTAATATTACCACATTTTGATAGACGAAAGCTGGAGCTGCAGCTGCAAACCGATGTCTGTGGATGATCTCCACTCTCCACTTCACCCATTTTCTCTTCGGAAACTCGCATTCTTGCAGTGCTCTAACATTTACCTCCATCTTACGCCCCAAGGACCAACCATAATTTCTTCCTAATGGTTGCCATGGTAACCGGGAGAAGAAAAGAAGAATACAGTTGGAAAAGAAAAGGGGAAGAAATTATCTCAAACGTAAGCCACCTAACCACCATACCAGCCAACCAAACTAACCCAATCTAAACCGAGCCAAACTGCACCCGTTTCCCAGATGGAGGACATGCCATGCAAAAGGATGAATTAATATATACAATGTTTTTATTTTATTATCTCTCTTTTATATGGTAAAATTTCATATTATTTCACATCATAATATCAGACGGTGAAGAGCGTGAGGACTTTCCGTCTGACTTCAACAAACATTCAAGAGGGGGAATGAAAGAAACATTCTCATAAAGGGCACAACGTGCTAGCGTACTTGCTGGCAACGTCAACTTGTTTAAAGGGCAAATAAACCCTCCACCTTATTTGCGACTTATCAACAATGTTTTGCGCACATAGGCACCTATACAAACAAACTAATCTCGAAACGACTGTCTACCACTTTAAAGATACATCTTTTATGGTTTCACAATACTCAGGATTTCTCTCTGACTCGTATTGGTCTGGTTTTTTTTCTCTTTCTTAAGCCAAGTGCGTCAAACTCATTCGCGGAAATATGAAATATATCTTAGTTTGCGTTCACTTTTGATTATATCCTTCCTCAATACCAGCAATAGCTTTTTTGCATTTACATTACAATTTTTTAGATTAAAATGATATACCCCAGATCAAATGCGTCCTCATTCTTTACTTTTTTCAAGTGCAAATATTGAATCAAAATGAGGAACCCTATCTAAAGAGCAGCCTGTTCCAGGGTTCTTTTGTGATACGTATTTCGGATCAAAATGAGGGACTTTATCTCGAAGGCAGCCGCGTGTACGTAGCCTGTAATCCATATTTTGGATGTGTGGCGCCATCTATTGGTTTCATAATTGAGAACGATGTACTAAAGGTAACTTCATTTTTAATACTAAATGTATTAGAAATAATTTTAATTTTACTTCGAAGGGGGTCGAACCAGTGTCCTTGAAGATACGAAATTTGTGATGCTACAAAAGTTAACCGTTCGGCCATGGAGATCTATAAATATAACGGCAGAGTTTTGCATACACACACACACACACACACACACACATATATATATATATATATATACACACACATATACACTAGTTGTTATGCCCAGCACTTGCTTGGGAGGTAATTGGGAGGCCTACGAGTCCCCCAATTACTGGGGGTTCAATTATTTGGTCAATAAAACTACTACAGTAGTCTAAAAATCTTAAGCTTCACAAATCTTGACACAATGTGAAACTCAAGATTTCCATGGCTGCGTTCTTTTCTATAGTTTTATAGTTCTATAGTTCTGTAGTTTTATTGCCCAAATAATTAAACAGACAGTAATTGGGGGCCTGCGGTCCCCCAATTACTGGGCCCCTCCTCCTAATTACTGGCAGCACCGCTCGTAGGGCCCTGTGTAGTGTGTAGCTAATTCAGCTCTTTTTAGAGACCCAAAAGTTCACGGACAGACAGACAGAATCACACACAACTTGATTTATAGAAAAAAAAAAAATATATATATTATATATATTATATATATATACACACACATATATATATATATATATATTATATATATAGATTATATAATATATATACACACACACACACACACTGTATATATAATATATATATATAATATATATAATATATATATATATATATATATATATATATATACACACACACACTGATATATAACATATATATATATATATATATATATATATATATATATATATATATTGTAGCTAGTGATGTAGCCCTATAATAATGAAAATAAAGTAATTAAAATAAGTAAGGGTGACTGAGGTCACCCTTTGATCTTTCAATCAGAATAATAAATGTCACTAATAACGAAAGATGATTAATAAGCCTTATTGATTTTCCTTCAATTATTATACAAACAATTAAATGATAAAGGTCATAGATAGTTAAATTACAGTGAATACAAATACATAAAATAAATTAGATTGAATTGAATGATTAATTGATTAGATTTGTCATTAATATATCATAGATGATGAAATACAGTAAATTTACTGTAAATGTTTACAGTTAAAATAGGAATGCCAAACTATGTCCTACAAAAGGGGTTAAAAAATGTTTTTCATATGATCGTGGCTCCCCTCGCGACTGGTGAGGTTCTTCAAGGAGGCGAGGCAGAGCCTCCAACGAGAAACGAAGGTTGTGACGTTCAAGGTCGCCTGTCTCTGGTCACCGCATGCCCATATAAGGAAATGCTTGCAAAAAATAAAAACGCGAGAATAAATGCTTGTTTGTAGTTGTCACCGACGAAGGATTCGAAGTATGTTGTTGAAGAAACGCTTGAGAGTGAAGAAACTGCTATCTCTCTCTCTCCTCTCTCTCTCTCTCTCTCTCTCTCTCTCTATATATATATATATATATATATATATTATACACATTATATATACACACACACACACACACACACACACACACACACACACACTGCTTTTCATTAAGAATAGAAAAGATAGATGATATACCAGTAAATTTTAGTTACTAGTCAAATGCACCAGGCAAATATTGTCAAATAGTTGAATGAGTTTCTTCATTGTTTAGTGATCTTGTTCTTTTGACTAATTTCAAATTTAACTAATAAGTTAACTGGTTCAACACAAAAAGAATTATGGATAATTTTTGCATGAGTAAATATAGTCAGTCGACTAATATACAGGGTGTCCCAGAATTAACTATCTATTTCAATGAAATCGGACAAATTTTTTAAAAAACACACTTTATTATGTTTATCATGTTTAATATGTGTTAAAAATGTATAAATTTCTAAAATTTTTAATAATTTTATTTTCATAATTTTTTCATAGTTTTTCATAGTTTTATTTTCATTCTCTTCAGAACCCTATTAATAATGAATACACAAGAAGCATCTTTGTTGTAACATCCCTTATCAAAGGAATGCAATGTAATGAAATCAGAGAAAAATTTACAAGAGATTCCACAGAACCGGTCCTACAGACAAAGCGATTCGTGAACTTGTGAACAAATTTAAAAGAACTGGACCGTACACGACGAGGTGGGAAGAGGGACGCCCAAGGACAGCACGTAACAGTACCGAACAGGTACGACAATTGTTTGAGGATGAACCAACATTCGGTTAGGGAGGCCGGTCGAAGACTCAACATATCCAAGACAACAGTTCATAGAATCTTGCGTTCGACACTGATGAAAAAGGCTTATCACATTCAAGTACTGCATGCCCTAAATGAAGAGGATTATCCAAATCGAGCAGCAAGGTGTGCAGAAATTGTGGATCAAATCGAAAATGAAAGTTTTTGGATAACATCTTATTCAGTGATGAGGCGACTTTCCACACGTGTGGTAAAGTCAATCGACACAACTGTCGTATCTGGTCCAATGAAAGACCGTCTGAAGTCATAGATGGCAAAGAGACTCTCCAAAAGTTAACGTGTGGCTTGGAATGACCAAATCCAAAATTTATGGCCCATTCTTCTTTGCGGAAGCAACTGTAACAGGTACCGTCTACCTTGATATGCTTCAGCAGTTTCTCGAACCACAGCTTCTTGATGATGGCATTCTTGATAATGTTGTGTTTCAACAAGATGGAGCACCATGTCATTATGCTCTAATTGTTCGAGAATACCTCAACAGACGCCTTCCGAATCGGTGGATTGGACGTGGAGGACCTCGACCTTGGCCTCCGCGTTCTCCGGATTTGACACCCCTGGATTTCTTTGCATGGGGTTTCATAAAAACAAAGGTTTATCGCCAAAAGATCAATAGTTTAGCTGAACTTAAAGAACGCATCCAGTTGGCAGTGCGGGAGATAACACCTGAAATGCTTCAAAATGTGTTTCGCAGCGCTGAGGATAGATTTGAAATTTGCAGAGATACAGACGGTGCACATGTTGAAACTTCTCAATAAAGTTTTGACTTATGATTTATAAATCTATTTGTTTTTGTATCATAATTTAGTAATAAACACAAAATTATGTCAGTTTTTATTAAATTTGTTCGATTTCATTGAAATAGATAGTTAATTCTGGGACACCCTGTATATACATATATATATAAGTTGGTCATTGTCATCTTTTTCCATTTTACTTTTGCTAGCTTATCAGATGTTCAATTCGCTAAGGTATATGAAAAAAAATTTGAATGGCTTTAACAGAACTAGGTATAGGTAGATTTTGGTGCTATCTTAAATTTTTCGGATCTACCACGCTGTGAGGTGCCCTTCTGTGATTGCATCAGTCGCCACATGTTACGCGCGAATGACTAAGTTATTATCATTAATATTCTAATTTTGTTCATAAGGCAAATTAAAGGCAGGGAATTAAGAACGAAGTTTTTTTCATTTTGAGAAGAGTATACGCCATCTGGTGAGGGAAAATGTTTTAAAAAGTTTTTTCCAGTTGCGAGAACAACGTCAGAAAGTACATCGAAGTACAGGACGTTGTGAGGCTCGGATTGAGCATTTGAAAGAAAGCAGTGCGTTGGGTTGTCTGAGCTTGGATTTGAAGAATGAAGGTAGGCCGAGTTAACAAATTTTTTCTTTGAAAAGAATAATAATTATCTATTTAGTTAATTGTCCACCGGAGATGTTTTAGCCCGTCGCCCTCTTGGTTCCTCCTATCCCTCCAAAAAATCTACAGCAGAGTGTCATTTTTTTTTTCACTCAGTTCATTCCTTTTGGATCCTCGACATTAAACTCTTTTTTACTTTCTTTGTGATGTACATTTTTGTTACCGCATATGAGGAGGTTGTTAGGGTCAGTGTCGAAGCTAAGCGGATTCAAGTTCGACATTTAGTGCTACAAAAGGCGACTTCAATTCTGACAAATTACTTAAGGTAACTAGGCCCCCAGCAAATCGCGTTAGTCTTTCGGCAAGCGAAGGAGTTCATTGTTTGGAAGAGTAAGTTTTCTGTATTTGAATTCCACTTGCAGTCAATTGGTGAAACCGAATTCTTCAGTTCGGCCTTTTTTTTCCCAATAAAGCTCCACGCTACCAGGTTAAGATTGTAGGGAAGACCTCCAGAGGGCCTAATTCTAAACAATCTTCCAAGACAGAAAGCGGGTCCCAGCTATGGTTAGTAACCGACGTTAGTAGCCTAGGCGCGGTCTAGGCTACTATGAAACATGTGGTCGACTACACTGGAAAGCTCAGTATGGACCTCAAAAAAGCAAGATAGAGACCGAATCATAAACAACTCGGTAGCTTTAGGGATAAGAAGCTCGAAGTTCAGTTCCTATTAAGATATAACACTATATAGGTATATATACAGTACATATACATACATTGTTTTCTGAGGTTTTTTCTTTGTAGATACTATTTAAAACCCAGTTAATAATAATAATAATAATAATAATAATAATAATTAATAATAATAAATTAAGTCAATTATTTTGCTTTATTTTCTAACGGGATTATTGTAAATTTGCATTTTTATATATTATATTTTTTGGGTAAACGTTTAACAGGAATTACCAACAATAATTACTTAATTAAAGGGAGTTATTTAATATTTCCCAACAGAATTATTGTAACTTCGCGTTCTAATATCCATTATTTTATTTTTGGGGAAATTGGGAAAGCATTTAATAGTAATGACCGATTATAATTACTTAATTAAGCCAATTTTTTTCTTTTCTTTTTTTTACAAAAGGCGTATTATAAATTATAAATAAGCTTTATTTTGTAATATATTAGGAGATACATTCATTATTAACCACTGCTTATAATTATTTGATTAGGGGTCATTATTTCCTCCTAAGTAGCTAGCGCTCGTATTGTTTAGACAGGCGTACTTATTCTGCAGTATTAATTAAAACCCAGCAGGTATAACAGGGTGTAATAATGGCGTTATTCAATGTTGTTAGGGGGTCTTTTCGAAATTAAATATACACCAAACTGTCGAAATTGTTTCTTATTAAGTTCTTTATTAAAGTGTTGTTGAGGGATGGAATGAATAAACAAAATTGGCGATCGTCCAGTTACTAACGAAGGGCCAATTCGAGGAATATCTGTCAACTCGAAACGACATAGTTACATACGAAAAATTTGAAGATGCGATCATTGAGAAATATACTCGTCGTCACCAAGCATAAAGTACATTAAGAATTGATGAGTTATAGACAGGGACAACTCAGCGCAGATAAAGTTGCCTTGAAGGTTGAGTCATTAAGTAGGGGATTAGTTAACGTAAGTCAAAGTGCTACCTTCGCAACTTGCAGTAGTTTGCTTTCGTGAGTATAAAAATACATTGATAACTCGCGAGTTCTAAACCTTTGACGAGGCGGTGGAAGTGACGATAAAGGTAGAAAATTTAGAGGCAGAAACGAATATAGTTGGGAGCAAGGTGAGAGGGTTGAACATCGGTGGTAACCCCGAGACGGGCGAAGAGCCGAGTGTAAGAACAAAGTAAGGTCTCAAGGTAGAGTAAACACGGGCGAAACCTGTTCATTCCTTTTCTTTGCGTATCGTAAAATCTACGCAAACAACACCGCCGATTTTGAGCGAAATGAATTTGGAGAGTTGTTATCAAAGAGAGAATTTTCACATTTAAAACTCAAACAGGAAGAAAAATTAATGGATTTGCTCAGTCAAAATCGGGATTATTTTATACGAAACACCACCCGATAGGATTAATGAAAGCCGTCGTACATCAAACAGAGACAGGAGATCACCCACTGATTAGAACGGCCTAACGGAGGCTATTCCAAGCGACAAAGGACGCCATTGAAGAACGGTTAAATAAATGTTACGGCAGAACGTTATTGAGCCGTGCAAAAGTCCGTGGCGGAGTCCTGTTCTGTTGATTAAAAAACCCCGGCGGTATTTGACGTTTTTGTGTTGACTACCGCAATCTGAATAAAATAACGTGTGAAGAGCAATTCCTAATTTTGCAAATCGATGAAACTTTAAACGTGTTAGCTGACAGCACCTTTTTTCGCGTTAGATTCAAAATCGGGTTATTGGCAAATACCGATCGATGAGAGAGATTGTGATAAGAACGCTTTCATGATGTCGTCGGGTACATATTGGTTCTCTCACACAGTGTTCGGACTACCTTCGACCCCATTTTGTTTTGAACGAGCAGTAAACAGCATGCTAATAGGAGCTTTAGGGAAATACGTCTTGGTGGATAGAGACGACATTATGATGTATTCTAAAACACTCAAAGACAACCTCGTGCATGCAACAAAGAAGAATGCGTTACTGACGGCAGAGAGGTTAAAGCAAAGTTTGCAAAAATGCCAGTTTGCGAAACTCCGCATAAAATATTTAGGCTATATAGTTGATGAGAAGGGATTGCATTCAGATCTGGAAAAAATGTCCTTGTTCCCGCCAAAATACAAGAACTTAGACAATTTTGGGGCACGATGGGTTATTATCAATGTTTTATAGAGAATTTCTCTTCGGTTCTCCCTTCCTTCCGTGACCCACTCCACTCGTAAGTGTGTAAAGTTTAAATGGGAGTAGGAACAACAAATCTTCATTTATTCCGATTTTCAAAAGCCTTTTTTCCTACACACCAACGCATCGAATTACCGATCGGGGACATGCTGATACAAACACGTCCAGTTCTTTTTGAAGAAGCTTCAGGGAATAAAATTAAATTATATCGTAACGGAAAAATGTTCTTGCGATTGTCGAATCTATGAAACATTACGTTTACGAGCAGCACTTCATAGTAATAACCGACCACACTTTGCTTCGATACACATTCCAATATTGAAATAATGTCCCCTTCAGATTCACGAAATGGGCTTTACTTTTGTACTGTTATACGTTAATTAAAAATTAGGGCAAGAACATCACGTGCCTGACGCTCTTTTGCGTAACCCTTTCCGACATTAGTTGGAAAAGTAAATAAAGCTAATAACGGCCCGATTGTTGTTGTTAGTAAGTCGTCGAAATGTACGCCAGGAGCAAATAGAGAATCTCGCTGGACTTATCCTAACCAAATACTTTGAAGTAGGGACTACTGTAGCGTCTCATACACTTTTGGAGAATTTCACTATAAGGATCGGTTGTTTGTTTTACATAATGCATCCTAATAACGACAAGACCAAACCGCTCAAACAACGACTCGTGTTACTACCAAAGAGCTTTAGTTGGCGATTCGATGAAATTGTCACACAATTGTTTCGGAGTAGAAACTACTTTCACCGACCCATTCAGGCCACAGCAAGGAAAATTTTTATTGTTTTAAGTTATCTCCCCTGTCAAATTGCCAAAGAAAGAAGGCAAGAAGATAAAACTGCGTCGCTCGAAAATTTCCCCCCTGTAGACCATCCGTTCGAATATGTAGATCTGGAGGGTGAAATGACACCAACGTGTTTAGGAAACTAATACATATTGGTGATTGTGGATTATCTTTTTATGTACGTAAACGCCATTCCCTTGCAAGACACACAGGGGTACACAATGGGTTCATTGGACGTTTACAGGAATGGTTGTAGGAACGAAATTGAAAGTGATCGCAGGACCGGGAATGTAGCCATTACGTTCCAGGAAGTGTGTAAGTATTTGCAATTTAAATCAAGGTTAACTACAGCTTCCTATCCCCAATCCAATAGCGCTTGCGAAAAATATAATCGCAGCATTGAGGAGACGAGGAACATATTAATTTAATTAACCTTCATAAAGCTAGTAGGTATAGTTTGGTTTGCGCATAAAATCTCTGGGGAGTCTAGTGCGACAATGATTACATTTGGTAACGGGTAATTGCTCCTTAAGTGGGGTGAGGTATGTTGATTTTTATTGATAAGTGAACATATTGACAGCAAAAATGAACCTGTGTAAGTTATTTAGTTTTAAAATATTTTCTTTTCTTTGTGACTCCCCTCTCCCACATAAGGGGAGATTGTTCGGCTCAGCGTCGAAGCCAAGCGGATTCAAGTGCGACAATTAGCATTACAAAAGGTGGCTTCAATTTCGGCAAAGGAATGGCAGTTTTCAGTCCTCGGCCATCCACGATATTAAGCTAAAATACCGTAGGTTCCTAGAGGTAATGGATCGGGGCATCGGAAGGAACTCCTACTAGTAGACTCCCCCAACCCCCACCTCTCGTCACACGCGAGAGCGCCATCTAAAGACGCGTCTTGAGTCCGAACGAGCAGACAGCGCACGAACGAACCGAACGAGCTGTTCGAGCGCAAGCTCGCTGTATTCTGCGTGTTCGCCGGTGCTCGTCTTATTCCCACCGTTTTGCTCAGTGTAAATATGGATTTGACAGTGGCAGCAGGTGCTTTCTTCATTATTTATTCCTTAGCCAAAAAGAAGAGGAAATTGAAGAGAATGTGGCTGGCAAGCAAGCTTTCCATTTTCTTCTTCGCTTCTCCCGGGAACATTCAATAACTTGTGCAATGCTAACCCAGCAATCATGCTTCTTGGCTTTATTGTAGTATAAGCCATGTTGGGGATTCCAAAGCTCAGGATACTTCTCATATTCATCAAGTAAGGTTACCTAAACATTTCTCTCTGTTCCACTCCATGATAAAAATGACACACACCGAATAGCTGAAACAGCGCGAACACCAGTCCTGACTGCGCACCAACGATTAACTGAATCCTTTTGAAAACGCACTATTTACCGACAAGCGACGGAAAAACGTTTGGCGCGCTCGGCTCGGCTCGGAGACACGTACTTACTAGCCGAATTCTGCTCTGCGCTGTCTGCTCGTTCGGTTTGTTCGGACTAAAATGCTCAAGTCAAGACGCACCTTTAGATTCGAATTTAAGTACCGGAGGTGTTGCAGCGCTTTTTTTTTGTGTGTTGCTATTTAATTTGTTAAATTACTGCCATTGACCTCCACAGAGAAATATGAAAGAATAAAGCTTATTTAAAAAAGAGCCCTTGCGAGTCACGGAAGGTGTTAACTTATTGGTCACGAACCCTTGGAAGCCATAATAGAGAGAAAGAGAGGAGGAAAGGAGGAGAGAATTGCTTAGGGTAAGTAATCCCCCGCAAACCACGTAAGCCTCCCAGTAAGCAAAGGCTTTTTTTTTTAATAGAAAGAGAGTTTTCTCTACCCGAATCCCTGGCTGCGTTCCATCTGGGAAATGAGAGTAATTTAGTTTCCAGAATACAAAAAGAGAAAAAAAGAATAAGAACGCTAAATTAACGTTTAATCACATTCGTAGCAATAAAGGTCACGTAACTGAGGAAACCTACAGCTTTACAGGAGATCCAAACCTAGGGTTGATACATCATCTGAATATAAAGTACGGTCACCTGTCCAAATACTGAACAGACCCAATGTCCCATAACTTTGCTGATCGACGGGAACCAGTATTGAGACATAGCAGCGACTACAGAGAGAGAGAGAGAGAGAGAGAGAGAGAGAGAGAGAGAGAGAGAGAGAGCTAAAGCTCGTATACAAACACGACTAAGGAATTAAAATTATTACGATCGTAAATTTGCTTAGAAATTCGTGGAAAAGGAATTTGAATATGAGATACGTTTTCTCTCTTCCTATTTCTTTCTTCCCCCCCCCCCATCTCTCTCTCTCTCTCTCTCTCTCTCTCTCTCTCTCCCCTTGCTTTCTTATTTAGTATAGCATACATAATTCAGTGAAAATATTGCATCATAAATAATTCTAAATCCTTTGCTTCTTTTGATTTTGTAATTTAGATCCTCCCTCTTGACGTGAGAAGTACATCGCCATAAATAGTAATTTCCTTTCGTATAATCTTGACGCCAATTAAAACGAATATAAAAGGAATTATTTGATTACGGCGACAGTTTCAATTACTATTTAGAGGCACTCAATTCTCTGAATTTTGGTTTATGTCAGACAAATCACCTAATTTGCCTCCATAAAGCTATCAACTTTCTCTAATTAAATTTAATCAGAAGTGACGTCATATATATATAATATATATATATATATATATATATATATATATATATATATATATATATACACACACACACACAGGGTGAGTCAAAAGTCCGGAAACATAGGAAGAATAGAAAACTTTTATTGCTAAAATACACGTGTTACAAGTAATGTTATAAGATGTTCTCTATATGTTCTCCTTTCACTTCTAGACATTTCTGGACTCTGTTTCCCCACTCGACCTGGACTCTTTCTAGGACATCGGGCTGGATTGCAGCACAAGGCGTCTGCAATGCGCTGCTTCAAGTGGTCTGTGTCCCGGATCTTCAGATCATACACAATAGTTTTGAGGTGTCCTCAGAAGTAAAAGTCCAGCGGTGTCAGGTCGGGGGACCAGGGAGGCCACTCCACTGGACCACGACGACTAAGCCAACACGCTGGAAATTGGGTACCTAATCATTCTCGAACTCGAAATTAGCCCTATGTTTCCGGACTTTTGACTCACCCTGTTATATGTACGCGAAAATAGTATAAAAATTATTAAAAATCCGTTGCTCGCGTATCATTGTATATATATATATACACACACACTATTTAAAATCAAGTAGTGTCTGTGTGTATCTATCCGTGAACTTTTGGGTCTCTAAAAAGAGATGAATTGGTTGGTTGGTTGGTTGGTTGGTATTTAAAAATAGGATAATATTAGAAGAAAAAAAAAGTTGAGGGAATGATTTTGGATTTGGTCAGGTTAGGTTCGTTAACAATGGACAGAAATTGGGGGCCTGCGATCCCCCATTTACTGTTGGTTCAATTATTTGGTAAAAAAAGCTATAGAAAAGAATACATATACCAAGCGTTGTAATTCCTGGGCCCGAAGGCCCGAGCACCACAATAAAACTATGGAAAAGAACGCAGCCATGAAAATCTTGTTTCACATTGTGTCAAGATTTGTGAAGCTTAAGATTTTCATGGCTGCGTTCTTTTCTATAGTTTTATTGACCAAATAATTGAACCGACAGTAATTGGGGGACCGCGGGCCCCACAATTACTGGGGATACGACGAAAAATGATAAACGATTTGATTAATTAAAATTTAATACAATCAACCCACCCCAAGCAAGTGCTGGGCATAACAGCTAGTATATATATTATATATAATAATATATATATATATATTAGTGATATAGGTCACATCCGCATCCGCATAAAATTCAACATCCGCATCTGCATTCGCACCTGCGGGATGCGGATGTTGCGGATGTGTAGTATTTACTAAATTTTTATTGCTCTTTTTGAAGCACAATTTTGCCCCTCATTCAGTTCAAATACTGAAACTTGTGCAGCCTTCATTTGATCTTTAATGTAACTGGCAATGTCTGTTATGTATTCGTATAATTAATTGCACACTGGTATGCATATGAAATGTTTTTGTCTGCTGTGAGGGTTTTTTCAACTCATATTATATAATTCGACCATGCTGAATTCGAAAATGACATTGGTTTTCCTCAATCAGGTCAGGTTTTTTCTCTATTGGCCATTTATTATAAGTCCAATTTTATCCCCAAATTTATTGATTTTTTTAGCTTAAACACTGTAGATACGAGTAATATTATAAGAACACTCGTGAAAAATGAAAACATTGTGTGAATAAATACTTTTATTCATACAATGAATATGGAAAAAGTTTATTGAGGAAGGAATGAAGTTTTTTTGGCTTTCCGTCTGTGTTTTTCTTCGGGCACGTCTCGCTTCAAACACCAGCAATAGTCCGCCAGCATATTGATATCCCAGTTTCCCTGGTACCTCTCTTCCATTATTTTGATATCTTGGTGAAATCGTTCACCCTGTTCCTCACTATAATCCCGCAATTTTCAGGAAAATAGTCCAAGTGGGACCACAAAAAGTGCATTTTTATGGACATGCGCGACCCATGAGCTTTGAAAGCTTCCATCAAGTTTTCGACAACGGACTCGTATTCTGGACTTCTACGCTTGCCAAGAAAATCAGTGACAACCGATTTGAATGCCTGCCAGGCATTCTTCTCAGTTGGAGTCATTGCGTTTTCGAACTGAGTATCCTTGATCAAAGTTCGAATTTGAGGACCATCAAAGACCCCAGCATTTAGTTTAGCATCAGATATATGAGGAAATTTACTCTCGAGATATCGGAATGCTGAACCCTCCTTATTCATTGACTTGATGAAATTTTTCATCAAGCCCAGCTTAATATGAAGTGGTGGGAGCAAAATTTTTGTTGGTGGTACAAGGGGCACTGAAACGACATTATGCGACCCAGGTTCAAAATTCTCTCTGGATGCCCATTCACGCTGTGCATAGTGCTTCTCATCCGCTCGGCTATCCCATTTGCAGAGGAAACATGGGTATTTCGTGTATCCCCTTGCATTCCCAATACAAATGCCACAATCTGAAAAAAAATGAAAATATTTAAAGAATTTAGAGAATTTGTTCTATCAGATAAAAAAATCTATGCATTGGACTGTATCACTTCTGTGGGGAAGTTAAGTGTTCTTATACGCTCTCAAATAACCTTTGGAAAAACAACATAGTCAATAGCAATAGTTTACTTATGATATTAGTATTACCTTCAAGTCTCCACAGATCCTCCAGTTATGTTGGTCGTATACGAGAGCATCCAGTAAAATTTTCATGTTATCGTAGCTCTCAGTAAGTTGTCCGGAATGTGCTACAGGGACTGATGCAACCCTATTCCCAATGTTGAGAAGTACTGCTTTCAAACTTCGTTTAGACGAGTCTATAAATAGCCTCCATTCTGATGCGTTATATGGCAGGCCCAAGGATTCGATTAGCCCCTCAACATTGCAGCAGTACACTAAGGAAGAGGTATTTTCGTGCACTGCAAAAAACTTGCGGAATTCTTCCTCTCGTTTCCTATACCAGGAGAATGTTGTTCCCGGAGCCAGCAAGTTGTCCTCTCGAAGTCGTGAGCCCAAGATCTCGGCAGCTAATTTGGAAAGTCCTAAATCCCTGGTAAGATCATTAAGTTTGGCCTGGTTGAGAGGCCTCGGCTCATTTGAAGCGGTATTTTGAGGTATATACGACTGGGACTGGTCATTGGCATTGGTCATGATTCATCATCAGAATCATCGAAGTCCAGGGTTTGAGGTGGGTCGGGTATTGGAATTCCAGGACCATGGGGTACAGGTCTCATAGCAGAAGGAATGTCAGGGTATACAACAATGTGTTTATTCTTCTTGTTAACTCCTGAAAATAGAAACACAGAAACATGGATATAAAACTTGCATATGAAATAGAAGAAGCATTCAGACAGTGGCGGCTCGTGAGGGAAGGCTGCGGTCTGTAAGATATGAATAGGTCGATGGAGTCTGTATATTTTCTTTCTTTTTCATTCATATTGTCCCTTCGGGGACAATATGAATGAAAAAGAAAGAAAATATACAATCATTGTATATGTAAATGTAACTTGTATAACAATATGTATGTGTAAATGTATTTTCTATAACAATATGTATATGTAAATGTATGATTACCATTATGGTGAATATTATGCTATATATGGTGAATATTACATTATGGTGAATATTATGTCAAGTTTCATACGAGGATTTCAAAATATTTAAGAAAAATAAGTTTATAAGCCCACCTTGGAGGTTTGTCATGCAGAAATAGCAATCTGTCACGTGATCCTTTCCTTCTCTCCAAATCATGGGAATTCCAAAAGGCAAAGATTTCGCTCTGCCTTTGCTCCATCTTCTCAAATTTTCAATGCACGTCTTGCAGCACATATGAGGGGCGAAATTTTTGTCCTGATCCCCTAGCTTAATTCCAAAGTATGCTCTATACATTGTCTTCACAAATTTAGTGATTTGGGACTGGTTATTTGGCATGGTAACCGTCCCACATATGTAGCAGAATCTATTGGGATCATTTTTACACGCTCTATTCATTATGAAATATTTTATCTATATGCCTGAAAAGTAAAAAAAGATATTATACAAGTGAAACAAGTGATGATAGATGTTACTGTTCCAATTCCGCTTTGACAAAATCACGAAATATTCTATTTTACTTATGAGGCCATAGCCGGATAACCTGAGCTTATTGAGAAAAACGGATTGCAGATTCGAAATCAGCAGGAAAATCTCTATAAGAATCACTTACAAAACCCTTGACAGCAAAATTGATGCATACCAGTGTAATGAACGAACCGACGATCCAAAAGAAATATCTGAAACATTGAGAGGCCAGTATGAATCAGTTTTTAGTACTCCAAAAAGTGACAAAGTGATACCTGACATAGATGCAATAATATGCATTATTTGAAGAGAAATTGCAAGGAGAGTATATAACAGACTTTGATTTTACCCCAGAAGATGTAGCGAGAGCTATAGAACAAATGAAACCACATTCAGCTGCAGGTCCGGACAATTGGAACGCATTATTAATTAAAAACTGTAAAAATGAAATAGATACACCTTTATACTGGATATGGAGAAGACCCCTAGACACTGGGGAAATACCGAGCATCTTGAAAAGACAAACATTGTCCCTATATATATGTAAAGGAGGGGACAGATCTCAAGCAAAGAACTATAGACCAGTGTCATTGACGTCCCACCTCACCAAAGTATTTGAAAGAATAGTTAGGGGGGAAATTTATGATTTCTTGGAGACATTGGAAAGATTCAACGAAAATCAGCACGGATTCTAATCAGGTAGATCATGCCTATCACAACTAATAGAACACTACAACAATATTCTAGATGCACTGGAAGGCAATGACAACTACGATGTCATGTGCACAGATTTTGCTAAAGCTTTCGACAAATGTGATCACGGTATAATAGCACATAAAATGAAATAAATGGGAATAACAGGCAAAGTGGGAAAATGGATCTACAACTTCCTTAAAGAACGTCTACAGGTCGTCAAAATTCAAGGTATATCATCATCAGAATAGGAAGTACGCAGCTTAGTACAACAAGGGAAAGTACTGGCCCCACTCCTGTTCATTATCATGCTAACAGACATAGACAGCGGAGTAAACAGCAACAGTATAGTAACATTCTTTGTAGACGATACAAAGATCAGCAGAAAAATCAGCAATATAAATGAAGTGGAGGCCTTGCAGAGGGACACGAACAAAATATACAAATGGTCAGAAGACAACAACATGACATTTAACACCGAGAAATTTCAACTCTTGAGATATGGTAGAAAAGAAGAACTTAAACAGACTGCATATTAATATGCTCCAGATAGACAGGAAATTCAGAGAAGCACGAAAGCGATCGATCTGTGGGTAATAATGACCGATGATGCCAAATTCGAAACATAAAATCAGATAGCGATAAATAAAGCAAAGAGAGTCGCGGGACAGGTACTAAGAACGTTCAAAAGAAGGGACAGGACAGTAATGATTCCCCTGCTAAAAACACTGATTATACCAAAACTTGAATACTGCTCAGTTTTGACGTCCCCATATAAAAAGGAAGAAACTAATAAACTAGAAGAAACTCACAGACATTTCACAGCTGCAAAGAACTCAACTACTGGGAAAGACTACGTAAACTAAATCTGTACTCCCTGGAAAGAAGAGAGAAGTACACCATAATCTACATATGGAAAATGATCGAAAAACTGGCACCAAACCTAAAACTAAACCCAATTACCATTCAAACAACACTGGAAAATAGGAAAGGCAGAATGTGTAGTGTTCCCAAATTAAAGGCCCGAAAAGGGACCTCCTCAACACTGAAGGAAAATAGCTTGGTTGTCAGGGGGCCAAGACTTTTTAACCAGCTTCCAAAGGACCTCAGAAACGTTACAGGGGTCAAAGTTGAAGTCTTCAAGGGAAGACTAGATGCCTGGCTCAGGACGGTACCAGATGAGCCGGGTGTACCTGGCTATGTACGGTGGAGCGCGCAAGAGAGCAACTCGCTCCTCCACCAAGCCAGACCTAGAGGCGGGGCCACCAACTTATATACTGTATATATATGTATATATATTAGTGATGCATCGGATGTCCGATTTCAGACATCCGCGGATGCGGATGTTCAGACATAAGTTTGTCAGCTTGATAATATGATAGTTTAAATTCATACTTAATTTATTAATTGACTTTCGATTCTTGGTTCGTTGTAAATATATTAGACACTCGATAATATTAGATATTAGATAATATTATTTTGTAATTATAATTTTTTTACATACACTTTTTTTGGACGAGTTTTCGCCACACAACTGTGTATTACCAGAATGCGGGACGGGAACCCAACTCGTCTTGCATCCCACCAACCACTTTCCCCAACCACCACCCTTTGGAAAGTAGTGTGCTTATGACATTGTTATGTATTGTAGCATGAACAATTATTTCTCTTCCTTAAGGGCCCAATAGCGGCGCGCGTTTTTGTTTTCCTTTTCGCATAGTTATAGAAGTATTTTGGATTTTCCTTTATTGCTTCTACCGCCTTTTCCTCTTCCCGCTCTGTATGGTCCTTAATCAGGGCTTGTATTTCCCTATCAATACCCTCCAGTTTTTCTTGTATCACTTTCCTGGCATCATTATCTCCGCAGTTGGCTAACTTCGCCTCTACTCTCTTTCTTTTGCGGAATAGTCTTCTCTTTTGCCTCTCTAGCCAGCTCCTCTTTCCTTTTGGCTGTGATTTCGGAGCATATTTTTCTAAAATTCTCAGCGTTTTTTCTCCCAAGGTTGTTAGCATTTCTTCAGTTGTTTTATTCTCTAAAACTGTTCTCCACTCTATTTGGGCCATGTGCGATGTGATTGCTTCCCAATTTATAGTCTTGGAGTTTAAGTTAAAGGCCCCAAATTTGCTTCTTTCCTCAATATGTGTATTGTCTTTTAATGTTGTCGTCATATTTGTTGATATCTCGATTAAATTGTGATCTGAGATAATGGATGGGTTATTTTTATATCAGCAATCAAGTTCGTGTTATTTGTGAATACCAGATCTAGGCAGTTATTTTTTTTTGTATTTTCTGTTATCTCCTGTGTCAGCATAAACTCATTTGTGAAAGCCATCAATATTTTGCTTGCTCCTGGTCTTTTCTTGTGCCCCCCTTGTCCTGGTATATATATATATATATATATATATATATATATATATATATATATACTGTATACACACACACACACACACACACATATATATATATATATATATATATATATATACTGTATGCACACACACACCACACACACACATATATATATATATATATATATATATGTATATATATACAGGGCGTCCCAAAAAAATGTATACACACTTTAACAGCTGATAGCTCAATTGATGTTTCTTTCTTTCCAAGTTAAACCCATTAGAATTAATAATGGCAGTCAGACTAAGCTTTGAACAAAGGAAATTCATTCTAAAATGCTACTGGAAGTGTGAAAACGCAGTTGAAGTGCAAAGACAGTTTAGGAGGGAGTTTCAAACAGATCCACCAACGCGACTTACCATCACTCGAATTAGAGATAAGTTTGAAGCCGATGGAACTGTTCAGAATGTCCACAAGAAGCGTTCCGGAAGACCACGGACATCGACAAGCCCCACAAAGCAAGAAAGAGTACTGGAAACGTATCACCAAAGTCCAAGAAAATCTGTGCGGCAAGCGAGTCGTGAGGTAGGAATCTCAGAATCGTCTGTCCAACGCATTTTGAAGCGCTGTCAATGGAAAAGTTACATTCCAAGATTAGTCCATGCTATTAATGAAGATGATCCGGACCGAAGAGTGGAGTATTGCGAGTGGTACTTGGCACGATGTGGATGTGGATTGGACGAAGGGGTTTCGTAGAATACCCTCCGCGTTCACCAGACCTCACACCACTAGACTTTTTTTTATGGGGATACTTAAAAGACAAAGTCTACGCTATAAAACCTGCAACAGTCGCTGAATTGAGAGCAGCCATTGAACGAGAATGCACACAAATACCAAACGAAATGTTTCGTGATGTTTGCGATTCCATTGCTTCGCGTTATCAGCAGTGCCTGGACCAGAACGGACGTCAGTTTGAAAACAGGCGTTGACAAAACAAAATAATGTCTGTAGATTCTATTACATTTTGAAAATGAAATGTATTTTAATAAACACTGCCTTTATAAGTATTTAAAGTGTGTATACATTTTTTGGGACGCCCTGTATGTATATATATATATATATATATATATATATATATATATATATATATATATATATATGGGAAGTTAAAGTCTCCGCAGATCATTATATTGGGGGATGGAGGGTTTATGGCCTTTATTAGCTTTCTGATGTCATCAGTCTTCCGAGAATTTTTCGGTTGAGGTGTTTGGAGGTCTATAGATGACTATTAGTATCACATTTAGTTTTTCTATCTTCATTGCTAGTTCCACAAAGCTGTTTGATTTACTTATTATCGTCTCTGTCATATGACCTTCATGTACATATATAGCACAGCCACCCTTACGTCTCGTTGTTCTATCCGCTCTTAGTAAGTTGAAGCCCTCCATATTTATCTCTTTCTTATCAATACAATGTTCGCAGTTTTCATAATTTCCTTGGCAATCCTTAAGATGAGTTTCTGTGAAGCATGCGATGTCCGCCCTTGTTTCGTCCATAAATCCTTTCAGGTACGAAACATTGTTGAGTGATTGGTTTGGTCTTATTCCTTGAATATTAGCCAGGACAATATTTATGTTCTTTGTTTTTCGTTGCCTCTTGTGCATTTTAAGTTCGTTTTCCTCAGGTTTCGCTTGTTTCGTTGCCCTATGATCCTCCAAAAGAGATCCGTTTCCGCCTACCTGTTCTGGTAGCTTCTTGCCCGGAAGCGGTTTGGCTCAGGGGTTTCCAGCTGTGTCAGTTGCATGCGTTGGATGACATTTAGCAGCCGTATCGTGTCTGCGATGTTGAAAATTTTTTGTTCGTTTATTGTGTTCCTATTGTTATTCCTATAGTTATTGTTATTCTTATTGTCATTTAAACTTTGTCCTTTGAGTTCGTCGGGAGATGTTGATAGCAGCATTTTTTCCCGTATTTGCAGGTTCCATATTTTGCGTAAGTCCTGCAGATGTCCGGGTGGTAGAATTTGCATCTGTCTCCAAATTTACAGTGACTATTATTATAGAAGAAATTGCCTAGTGGAGGATGTTCATATATACATTGTCCTCTTTTAAATCTGCAATTATCTTTTATATAATATCTGCATATAATTCCTTCCCCATATTCACTCGTAGCCTTTGTTTTTTGCTCCTTATTGGGGGACAGTTTCACTTCGTTTTCTTGATTGCACTCTTGTCTGTACTATTTGTGTTAATGTCCTTCGTTGCCCTTATACTATCTGTTGTCTTTATACTCTCTTTCGCCTGCATGGTTTCGGCCTCGTTGTGTGACGGTATTTGATTTTTTTCTACTTCGCCTTTATTCGTTTCTTCTGTTTTCCTTTGTTCTTTATTCCCACTTTCCTCTTTCATTTTCTTCTCGTAGTCTCTTTCTGCTTTGAATACAGTAAAAGAGTTTAATTCGGTGATGGAGTTTTCGCAGAAAAATTATATCCCATTAAGTTGCTTCGCGTTCGTTATAAGGGAGATTTTTTCATCTTCCCATTCTAGGCATCTAAAATAAAAAAGCAGCTGACAAAGATCGCACCTCATCGCCTTTGTCTCATCTGTTGCATCATTGCAGATACCACAGAGTTGCAGGAATTTATTTACCATTTCCATGTTACTGATAGAGCGTAGAGGCTGGTGCACAAAATTGACTCATAAAGGGTATTATGGGAAGTATTGGGTGGGGGTTGACTCAAGCTGAGTGAGGAAATACTCTCCGTTACTCCGGGGGATGGGGGATGTGGCACACTGTATACTTCTCACTGATTGGTGCTCGCGACTGTGGCTGTGGGGGATAATGAGGGGGTATTTGTAGGAATTTCGATAGGCAGCTAATTTTCTTCACAAAGAAACGCTCGGGAAAATGCTGTATAGATTAATTCGCTTCGTTTTTATTTACTTTTTTTGATATATGCCGGGACTTTTACTTTTTAAAAAGAAATACCACTACGCACTATCAATTAACTAACAATATCGGCACCGTTTAAAGCTGATTAACTGCAGGATTTTTACTGTAATACCGCTTTTATTCGGACTTCGATCGAAACACGTGTAACCGTCACACCAGCAAAACACTCACTCATATATATATATACACACACACACACACACACACACACACACATATATATATCTCGCTCTTCCACCAAGCCAGACCTAGATGCGGGGCCACCAGCTTCACCTTCATGTGAAGAGAGACCAACGCACGGAACAGCAGCGAGGTTAACGATATAATTATATACACACAGTATATATATATATATATATATATATATATATATATATATATATATATATATATATATATATATATATAAATGCACATATTCTGCCTAGTTTTATGCATTCGCTCAGATTGTCAGATTGTCTGCAAAATACGGTATAGTGCCAGCCAAATTGATAGTACTCCTAGACACTGATGAGCCCCTTTATAATGTATGTGCACGAAGAGGAAATTTCAGGAATTCATTCCCCATCCCCCTTCACGGTCAATTAATATCAGAACGTTCCATTCGCTTGAGTAATGTTCTTCGTGACAGTGAAAGATAGAGAATGTCTGCCTCGCGAAATAGGGAATTCCTATATTGCCTATCACCCATTAGGTCTGAGCGTCCATTGTGTATACCTGCGTTATTTCTACTATATACCAACGATATCTTCTTACCTATGTGTGTGACGTCAACAACAACACTACTTTAGGTGTCTATATACTAAATGTCTTGTGTGTATATATATATATATATATTATATATATATATATATATACACACACACACACACACACCGCGTGTATATATGTACTTAATAGTAATATAATTTTCGGCCAATACCACCGCGGTAGGAACTATACGAACAGCCTGGCAGTATTGCGTATGGTCTGTCATTCGGAAAGGGGTTTTTATCCCTCCTTGTGGTCAGCTTGAGGAAGGTTTGGTTGGGAACACGTTCCATTTTTATCTGGTGTCACACTCGTCTTTACCCGTAAGAAGAACACGTGACCATTCATTATGCGTCATTCGATAGAGAGAACCAAGGACGATAAATGAATTGTCTTGTAAATTAGCGTCAACAACCTAATTAAGTTGAATTACAACGCAAATAGATGTATCTTACATACGGAAACTTAAATAATAATCATACGCTCCCCTTGTCATATGCCTGATAATGGATCTCTCGTTTATATATAATTAAAGGATATATATATATATATATACAAAGAATGTCTATATTCTTAAGGTAATTTTCCTCCTTTAATATTAATTTTTACCTTTAATTCGTTTAAAATGTAGGAATAAAAGTATATTGTTGTAAATCGAAATCATTTGGGATGCTTTTTAATTAAGGACTCCAGACGAGGTTAACCCTACTCGCCCCCAAAGGGAGTAGGGATAAAGGGGAGAAAAAGTCGATAGTACGAGAGTATGTAAACAGCATCCTGAAGGCGCTTCCCAGTCAAGGGAGGGGACTTCACATTATTATACTTATTACTTAATGAGTCCCCCTGTATCGATTTTATATACAGGGTGGGGCACGGGAACCAAGTGTTTTTGGAATAATCAGGAAAATGATAATTATTTTTGTAAAGAAAATATATTGGTAGAACAACATTCGTAAGAACATAGCATTTCATGTCATAATAATCATGTACCGAAAATTATATCTGGCATATGATGTCCTTGGCCGTCGACGCATTGTTGAAGGCGTTTACGAAAATTGGCCTCCACTCTTCCCAGCAGGTCTCTGTTGATTTGGATGATTTGTTGACGGATCGCTTCCTTCAATGCATCTAATGTACGGGGCTTGTCCTCGTAGACACGTGACTTGAGGTACCCCCATAGAAAGAAGTCACATGTGGACAAGTCAGGGGACCGAGGGGGCCATGCAATGTCACCAAATCTCGAAATGAGATGGTTGGGAAACAGGGGGCGAAGAACAGCCATTGACGCTCTGGCGGTGTGTGGCGTGGACCCATCTTGCTGAAACCACAAATGTCGACGAGCAATACGCCTTCTTCGTAACTCAGGGATGAAAAAGGTGTTCACCATCTCAATGTAACGCCCAGATGTTATGGTAACGGTAACCCCATTTTGTTCGAAGAAATAGGGACCGATGACGCCAAACTTTCCCACCGCGCACCAAACTGTAACCTTAGGGCTATGCAGCGGTTTTTCATGGAGTTGTCGCGGATTTTCAGCAGCCCAATACCGACAGTTTTGATTGTTGACGGCCCCATTAAGGTGGAAATGGGCTTCATCACTCATTACCACCATCATGTTTTCATTCTGCTCATAAAGTGCAAGCATTTCCTGTGCAAAATTCAGTCGTTGGGGGCAATCGTTTACATTCAATTCCTGCACCATCGCTAACTTGTATGGGTGAAAATGTAATTCTTCATGCAAAATCCGTCTAACAGTACGATTGCTGATTCCGAGTGCAGCTGAATGTCTCCGAGCAGAGCGGCCTGGGCTTTGCAACATCGCTTGTCTGACCCTTTCAACGTTCTCTGGAGTACGCACAGTGCGTTGCGGCCCCTTCGGTTTTGTTTTCATTATTGAGCCTCCTGTTCGAAGATTGTTAACCCAACGTAAGATTGTGTCACGAGCGGGAACAGAGTCATTTCGATGAATGTTGAATCTGCGGCGAAACGCACGCTGAACTGCTGTCACTGACTCGCCACTCCTAACAAAATGATCATACGCGAACATGCGGTGTTCTAACGTCCACTGCTCCATGATGGCACCTGAAAGATAAAGGTGAGTGTTAGTTAAAGTTAAATGCTATGAACCCAGGAATGGAATGCTACCTACCGCACGCCCCTCACATTCCTAATGGCCGATTACTAGCTATTCAAAAAACACTTGATTCCCGTGCCCCACCCTATATATATATATATATATATATATATATATATATATATATATATATAATATATATATATATATATATATATGAAACGATGCTAGTGATAATGCAGTTAATAATGAAGCAAAGACAGCGACAATAATGATGATAAATATAATGATAATTATAATTAAAGCTTCATTGGCAGAATATAAATGCCATAAATGTTAACCAAATGTTAAACAAGCAACATGATAAAAATGAAAAAATTATAAACCACAATGAATAATGAATAACAAATAACACGAACGATAAGGCTATCACTAACAACTGATACAACCAAAATACAACAGTCTTCAGCGACATTATGAGGACATCATCTTTGATTATTAATAACATAAAAATTTCGAGGTTATTGCGATTTTAAATTAAAGAGAAATTTTATGGTAAAATCAGGGAAGAAATTCCTGTCCCCCAAGGGGGACTTTGTTCAGCTTTGTTTAGATGACAACTGCTCTTTTCACAACAAAAATCGTAGTAAAGAATATAGTGAATGTGACCTTGAACGTATATGGATGAATAAAGTCACGTGATCAAAGAATATACAGCCAGACTCGCGTTGCAGTTTGACTTTGGTGGCCGCAACCCTACAGTCAATACCCCTCTCATGAAGTCTTTTCCCGGATCGTCCTTGACGATACATTTAGATGTAGAACTGGAGAACGTCTTTACTGGGAACTCCATTAGTGAATGGATTTTCTTTTGCCAACTCCACAATCCTTTAACGTTCTCCCTCTACATACAAAACTTGCTTGTCTGTCCACTTCCATCTACAGCTTTCAACGAATCAATTTTCCGCGTGAAATACGATCCTGATATTAATAAAGAATTTTCCAAAGGATGTCTTGGGGGAGAAAAAAGCACCTTTTCAGATAAATTATTCTAATTCGCTCCAGTTTTCTTTCAAAAAACATTATTTTTAACGGTTATTTCTTCAATAGTATTCCGTAACATTCCACTGTAACATTCTGTAACATTCCACTGTTATACAGTATATTTGAATCCAGATTTTACAGATTTTTAGTATGTTGGTAATTAAAATTGTTGTAACATTAATCTGGTTGAATATTCTTCCCTCAATCTTTAGTCACGTGACTTTATTCATGTATACACATTCAAGGGCACATTCACTATATTCTTTACTACGATTCATGTTGTAAATAGAAGAATTGCCATATGATAACAAACAAACCAACCAAGGTAAAAAAGCTACATATAAAAACTGAATACAGACAGGAATTTCTTCCGGAACTGTACAGCCGCGGTTGTTGAAAAGATCGCTCACATGTCTGTGCTTATCCGTTCTCCGTCACGTGTTAAAAATACAAAAAACAAACAAATTATTCATTTGTTTATTTATTTAATTTCGCATCCATTATTGGAAGACGCAACAAGGGGATAGTTTCTCGCTGTTTAACGAAATATATTATCGAAACCTGAGACAGATTATTGGAAACTATAAAAGTGCAATTTACCACTTAATTAAGTGAGATTAACTATTTACTGATCAATTTAAAGCATTCTTTGAATGTCATGTTTTTAATAAATAAATGTAGTTTCAGCTTCGAAAAAGACTTTCATTAAAAAAAAGTGACATTTGAAAAACTTTTAAAATTTTAATCATAGTTTGTACAGGGTGAGCGAAAAATCCCTGTGCACCTGTCCACTTCCAACACAGTGCAGGTACAGGTTTACTACACTTCTTGCAGGTGCACAGGGACTTTTCGCTCACCCTGTAGTTTAAATAAATTTATTTTATTTGTAATCTATATTGGATTGCGTCGCATTTTTCTTCTTTTAATATTAATTGGATTTTATGTACAGGGTGATTCCAAAAAATGTTAACACTTATACGGGGTTTTATTTTTTATTTCCAATTTATTTGTAAGCATTTTTTTGTGATGCAAACAGTGCTTCTTACAGTCTCTACTCGCTGTCCACGGGTAGCTATGCATGTACGAAAGCGGTCAAACGTTGCTTCCAGAGCCCTAAGGCACATCTCTGGTGGTACTGATTGGATGACATCCGTAATTCTTTCTCATATAAGTGTTAAATTTTTTAATCACCCTGTATTATAAGTATGAATGAAGGGCTGTTCTTTACTTATAAATACAATTTTACAGTTTTTGTTGTTATAATAATTTTAACAAAAAATAAATACTTGCAAAATTTTATTCATTATTTTATTTAATTTGGCTACTAAGCTTTGGGCTTTACTGGGCTCTCACATTAATTAAAGCTAAAACACTGTTTCATAGTGAGTTAAAATTAATAATATATAGGGTGATTCAAAAAAGTGTTAACACTTATATGGGGTAGAAACCCATATAAGTGTTACATTTTTGAATCACCCTGTATATAAATCGTGAATAAGAATTAAAAAAAAATTCGTGATCCCCTACCCCGCTTCCCTAAATGATGATGCAGTCCGTACTTCAAATGCAAAAATAGCTCCAGAACTATTCCTCATGTGGCTATGGAAAGCTTGGTAAGAAATGGATACTTAATCCTTTCAATGAAAGGGTGGTAGAGTCCGCCAAACTTGGAGGAAACATACACGATAAATTGATTGAAGTTTCTCCTGATAAGACCCTACAATTACCATTCCCGTGGATAGCACGGAAAAGTGAGTATCCAAAACTGGTGTATGAAGCACTTCAATGAAACACTGAAAGTTTTAATTCCATTTGCAACTTTATACTTACGCAAACTGGGCTTCTCAGCAATGGTTGCATTTAAAACAAAACAATGAAATTAACTGTCTATGTGTTACTTTGTGTTTTAGTCTATTCAATCGAATATAAGGAGATTAACAAATGCAAAACAGGCACAGGTTTCTCATTAAAAGACATAAACTAAGTTTCATATGATGATCACGACTAACGGAAAATAATTTCAACTGTAAAATCGTAACATTACAGAATTTTTCACCTTAAAAATATAGTTTTCGTTTAATTTTATGTATTTCTGTAATTTTTGGGGGAAAAATAAACTTCAGTTTTCCCAGTAGGCTGATTTTGTTTGATAAGGACTCCCCCTCCCAACCGCCCTCACCTGAGCACCTCCCGCGATCCCCAGGTTGAGAAACATTGCCCCTGAGGATATATCTCATACAATATTTTAAACTGTTATTTCTAACACTTAGTAGCAATTAGGGACAGGGAAGTATGCTACATTCAAAATCCCAAGGATACCTTGGTAGGATATAACTTATATATATATATACACATATACCGGGTGTCCCAAAGTGAATGTAGCAAAAAGAAAGTCAAATAACGTTTTTGATAATTAAGATAATGAAATAGTTTTTACATGAATACAAGCATTAGACGTATATGTTTTAGTTTACTTTAATTCATTATGGTATTGTTTAGCTTTTTTCAAATTATTGATAAACTTGTACATGTCGTCCATCCTTCACTATGAGCAATCGTATGCGGAGTTCAAATTCTCGAAAAGCTTTTTCCAGCACGACTGTAGGGATGGATGTCACTGCATCAACAATACGATGCTTAAGTTCTTCAATGTTTCTTGGTTTGCTAGTGTAGACTTTACTTTTCAGAAAACCCCATGGATAAAAATCCAAAGGTGTTAAGTCGGGTGAACGGGCCGGCCATTTCATAAGTCTTCCCCGACCAATCCATCGTCCAGGAAAAGTTTCATTTAAAAACACTTTAACATTGCGAGCAAAGTGAGGGGGTGCTCCATCCTGTTGAAAGAAATCTCTTTGTAGCAGGCCAGGATTTTCCTGCAATTGTGGAATAAAGAACTCTCGTAACGTGTTAAGGTACGAAATGCCGGTGGTAGTGCGTTCATAAAAAAAATAGGGTCCATAAATGCGGGAACTTGACAGGCCACACCATACGTTAACTTTAGGTGAATCCCTTTCATGTTCATATACAGCTTATGAGGATTTTCCTCTCCCCAAATCCTACAATTGTGCCAATTAACATTGCCCGATATGTGAAATGTAGCTTTGACATTATTCTGGTAAATGGGGTTTATTCTGAAAAGAAAAGAAAGTGGCAATGAATATTCACAACCAACTTATACGTTTAACCCTTGTATTCATGTAAAAACCATTTCATTATCTCAATTACCAAAAAAGTTATTTGACTTTCTTTTTGCTATCATATATTCATTTTGGGACACCCTATATATATATATATATATATATACTGTATATGTGGCTGCTACATTTCCAGACTGTTCAAATTTACAACAATTTCACATGATTATTATTCGTCACTACAATGTGTATTCTACGTTAAAACTTCGTTAGAACGCAAGCAAGATGCTCTTGACGGCGTTCTGACAGATACCTAGGTTGTCATGATGCACAAGTGTTTTAAGTTAACTCCATAGATGAAAGTCCAAAGAGGTTAAGTCGGTTGATCGAGGTTGCTCATCCGGCGTTGAAGCACATGGTATGCTACGCCACGGAGTAAAACCACAACTAATAACTTTCCATCACTTTCCCTACGACGAAATGTCGCACCACTCACTAGATGTTTTCACCGCCAGTGCTCCGAAGAACTACAGTCAACAATATCCGTTTCAACACTTACTCAATTCCAAACAGATGCATATAAGGGTGCGCCTGATTTTTCCCTGTTAACCCTAGACAGTATAGGTCCAATTTTATTACCATTCAAAACAAGTAGTAGTGCTAGGACTGGGAATACCTGGTAACCCACCTATACTGTTTAGGGTTAAGCTATCATAATGCAGAATCACTGCGTTTCACTATTCATTTATAGTCTAAACTTCCACTCTCTGGAACTCACATTCAGAGAGTGTATTTCCTCCACCTTACAAACTACAACAGTTTAAACTAAACACTAATAGATTCCTGTATCTATAGAACCTTCCCAAATCTATTCTTCCTGTTTTATATATATATATATATATATAATATATATATATATATATATATTATATATAGTGAGGAATAAGACGACGCGGAGATGGTACATGTTTATTTACAGACGTTTCGGAAATTTCAATTTCCATCATCAGTGCTAAAAATTTAAAATGAAATATAAAAAATAAATAAATGATAAACAGAAAAAATACACAATATATTTATATAAACGTATGATATTAATAGTATATTTACACTATATATTAAGTATTTAAAAATAAAAAAAATGAAAAATATATAAAATATAGGAGGGTGAACCAATAGTCAAAATGTACAAAGGTTAAAAGGTGAACAAAATTGAGACCAGTGTCTTACCAGGTTATTATTGGGGCGATGAACTAATTGAACTGAAGGTTAGGATTGATTGGATGTTGGAAAAACCCCTATTAGAAATGTTAGAGAGAGCCAAACACAGTGACGATAAAAGAAAATCTACCATCACTCCGTTTGGCTCTCCAACATTTCTAATATGGACTTTTCCAACATCTCATCATTCCCAACCTTCGTTTCAATTAGTTCAACATCCCGATAATAACTTGGTAAAATATACATTTTGGAATTTTTTTTTTAATTAAAATATTTCTAGCAATAATTTGATTTAAATGCTGTGAAATTTTAAACAGTTGGCGTTAAAATACTTTCTACAATTCTAGGTTGTTACAGTTGATATTATTTTGTAGCCGATTAACTGTTTTTTGGTTTTTTTTCCTGTAGACTTTGTCCCTCAAATAATTTCAGTGAAGAAATTACTTCAGTGCCACTTTTTTAACCTTAGAAAGCCAGCTTGGCTTATTACATAATAGAATTACATTTATTTTTCTGGAAATTATGTCTTTTATTGTAGGCAAGTTAATTTCTAATATTATTCAGTAACAATAAATTGATTAATTCAACTTTTAAATGGCATTTTCATTACGGGGTTACGTAGATCCCACACTAGTCTCTATGTGTGCATCCACACAGTGGCATTCTAGGGTTAACCGGTACTCAGGAGGATTTGGTTACGGTTGGTCATTGGCCCCGTGCTTCCACGACTTTAACCTTGCAATAATTTTCATAATATATACTGGTCAAAAAAAGAAACGCAATTAGCTTGCATATGGTGTAAAATTTAAGTTATTAGTGGTATTATCACAGTTTCAAGATTATGGTTAAATGTTTGTTCAAATCTTTTAAAGCCACTTAGTGCATGTTTTTAAACCTGACTAATCCCGGTTAAGACGCTATTTTGTTACAAACAATAAACAGAGATTAAATTGAATGTATTCTTTATGAAGGCATGCATTTTTTCTTTGACTTCACAGAATACACACTGCCCGTTGAGAAAACCAAACTTTTTCCCGCGATTGAGGCATGCCACGACTCTCAGAGGTCAACAGAGGTCGTGCCTTGGGCATGTTGGATGCAGGCATGTCTGCTGTCCAAGTTGCACAACGAATGCATGTGCATCCCAGCACAATCTCTAGGCTTGTTAGACGGTACAATGCCACAGGAAGTGTTCAGGACCTGCCAAGACGTGGGCGACCTCGTGTGACGACCCAACGCCAGGATCGCCACATTGTACTGCAGCACCTGCGTCATCGGCAGCGGAATGCTCGTCAGACAGCCAGAGAGACACCTGGTATCCACAACAACAGAATTAGTGACCAGACCGTCAGAAACCGACTCCGTAATGCAGGACTCCGATCCCGCAGGCCTTACAGAGGTCCTTTTCTCACTGATGCAAGAAGGCAACGACGCCTGCAATGGGCCTATCAGCACCGTGACTGGACACAAAGAATGTGGAACCAAGTCCTCTTTTCTGACGAGTCTCGCTTCAGACTGTCCAATTCTGATGGCCGTGTCAGGGTATACAGACGACCTCATGTTTATTAATAAATCTCAAAAATTGCGTTTCTTTTTTTGACCAGTGTATATATATATATATATATATATATATATACACACACACACACACACACACAGTAAATGATGCGTGGGATTTATCTTCGCACACAAAGGATATCTTTTTCAAGCATATGACAGATAGCTAGATTGTTGAAACTTGGCAGGCGGATATCGAGCTTGATTAAGCCAACCGAGATTAAGGAAAGATAAAAACGTGAAAGATAACAGCTTAGATAAGAATTCCAAAGCTTTCATCAAATAAAAAGGAAAACAGAAACGGTTCCAAGTTTTTAAAATAATTAAAATGGAGTTTATTTACATTCTTGCAATTATAAAGTTTAGAGAGAGAGAGAGAGAGAGAGAGAGAGAGTTCGCTTCGTATCAAATGTAAAATTCGTTATATATATATATATATTTTTTTTTTTGTTTCAAAGAATGACCGCTCATGGCCACCAAAAGAAAGGTGGATAGCAGAGCGAACACAGAACGAAGAGTATGGAACAACTAACGGAAATGAACAATAGACGGGGGGGAGGAGGAGGAGGTGGGGGAAAAGCAAAAAGATCATAGTGGGGTCACAGCCGGTAAAGAAGTCGGGAGCGAAAGAGGAAGGAGAACAACCCGGTTATCGAAAAGTAGGAACCTTCAGACAGAAGAGCGCCAAGCCTATCACAAAGCCCAACGTTCTCCAAAAAGGGAAAATACTCTGCGCGCAGCGCAGAGTAAAGCGGACACTCCACCAGAAGGTGGGCAACTGTAAGGAGGACGTCACAATTGGGACATCGGGGCACCCGATCCCCGGCCATCAAATAGCCATGGGTCAGGTGGGTGTGGCCAATACGGAGGCGGGCCAGAGCCACCTCCTTATGGCGCGACCGATGGAAGGAAGAGGCCCAACATCCCAACTTGGGTTTAATCTTGCAAAGTTTGTTGTCCGTAGCGCCATCCCAGCGACTCTGCCACCGGGAGCGCAAAAACCTACGGAAGCCAGGGATATAATCAGAAAAAGGGAGGGACACAGGTGAAACCTGCAGTCGGCACACGGAACGGGCAGCTCGATCAGCAGCCTCATTTCCAGCCACGTTAACATGTGCTGGGACCCAGCAAAATACCACCTCCTTGCCACCGAAAGCGACAAGAGTATGGTACAGTAGCTGGATTCGTCGGACCAGCGGGTGGACAGAGTCAAAACACTCCAGGCCATCCAGGGCACTGCGGGAATCCGAATGGATGACGAACGACCCATCCGGATGCTCCCGCACCACCTCCAGAGCGCTCAGAATGGCATAGAGCTCCGCCGTAAAAACGGAAGCCTCATCAGGGAGACGGGTACATCGGGGAGCAAGGACAGACGACTGGGGAACAGCCGCGGATCCAACGCCCCCGACGACCTCGAACCATCCGTGAAGATCGCAACACATGCAGAGTGACACGCCGCATGCTGCAGGAAAAGAGACCGAAGCAAGGCAGAGTCCGACTCGGTCTTGCGAACGGGGCGCAACGCCCTACAGCACGCAACAGGGGTGCTCTCCCAAGGTGCAACACCACTGAAAGAGACCGGTATAACGGATGGAGGGGGAGTGCCCATACCATCGAGGAGGGAGGTCACCGTGTCGGTGAAATACCAACCCCCATCCCGGCAGAACGCCCTCTCAACCACCTGGAACAGAGGAGAGGTGGGAAGACGGAGGATCCGGAGATAGTGTTAGCAACGAGGAACGACCTCCGATCCTCCAAGGGAGGGATGTCGCACTCCACCTGCAGACTATCAACCGGAGAGGAGCGGAAGGCGCCAGATGACATGCGCAGTCCTCTAGAGAGGACCGGATCCAGTATCCGAAGGGCCGTGCGGGAGGCGGAGCCATACACCACACTCCCATAGTCTAATTTGGACTGTACCAAGGACACGTACAAACGGAGGAGCGTCCGCCTATCCGCGCCCCATGTAGTATGCGACAGATGCCCCAGCAAATCCAGGGTACGTCTCGCGGACACGCGCAGCCGGCGAAGGTGGGGAACCCAGCTCAAACGGCTGTCGAAAACCATACCCAAAAAGAGTACTGATGAAACGAGGGCCAGAGGCTGACCCCCGAGTGTAAGGTTAAAGGCCGGGATGGCGCCGGATCCCCGTCTCCTCGACGGAAGGAAGGCCACACACGAAGTCTTCGGAGAAGACAACGTAAGGCCCACCGACGACGCCCAGCGTTCAACCCGATTGACCGCGAGTTGGACTTGCCTCTCCACGAGGGGGGGACTCGTCCCCGCGGCATAGACAGCCAGATCATCTGCATAGATGGAACAGCGCACCGAGGGCGGAAGAGCTCCCGGTAGCGCAGACATAACTAGGTTGAAGCATGAGACGCTCAACACACACCCCTGGGGCACCCCCTCCTCCTGAACATACAGGGCAGATAGGGCCGCCCCATTACGGACGCGGAAAGTGCGACGGCAGAGGAAGTTGCGAAGAAACGTGGGCAAAAAGCCCACAAAACCAAGAGACTTCAAACGGTCCATGACCACTCCCCGACGGGTCGTGTCATAGGCCTTTTGGACGTCAAAAAAGAGGCCAGAACAAGATTCCGGCGGGAAAATGCCTCCCGTACATCATGGCCAAGGAGGAGAAGGGGGTCCAGAGTACCCCGAAATCGACGAAAACCATACTGGGTCGGGGGGCATAACCCAAGCGACTCCAGTGTAAAGGAAAGTCGGACGGCCACCATCTTTTCGAGGAGCTTGCATAAGCAGCTCGTCAAAGCAATAGGCCGATAGCTCGCCACCTCCGCCGGATCCTTCCCCGGCTTAGGTATCGGGACCACAATCGCCTCCCTCCAACGGGAAGGGAACGACCCCTCAACCCACATCCGGTTATATATATATATATATACACACACACACACACACACATATATATATATATATATATATATATATATATATATATATAGTGCCTCTGTTAGACGCCCGCGGGGACCCCCCCCTTCCCGACATTGGCATTTTTTTTTATATCACTGGAATTCCTCCCTCATGTCGTAGTGATATCGTTTTGAGTGATTTTTGGGTTAATTTTTGTGTTTTTCTACAGTTTTCTACAACGTTTTCTACAGGTTAGTTAATGTTTGATTAATTACCGTAACTTTGTTTGTTTTCACCATGTTTCGCTACGAAGTGACTTTTACTTCCTACCGATTGTTTATTGAAAAATTTATTGAAAAATTATTTTATTTTATTTTTTGAGAGGGAGTTTATTTTTATTTAGGTGCAATATTAAGGCTAAGTTTACTTTAAATAGACACAGTAATTACAGAAATAATAATGGCCCATTTAGACACTGTCAACATAGCTACAGACTTTTTCACTGTAGGCTGCAGTGGTTTTAAGGTTAAAATTTGGTCGGCAGCCAGATTACTAACTATGGTCAAGCTAAATTCATTAAAATTAATTTAGACTTACCAAAAATGAAGTTGCCAGTTGAACGTTACCCTTTCTGTTTCTAACTAATCCATAAGTTTCATTTAGTTTCCAGATTTTGAATTTTATTTGTTAAGTTACTATTTGGCACACTGCTAAGTTATTTATTTAAAGGGGCTATTTCCCAGACCTAGGTTTTGCAGTTTAAGTTAGGCTAGGGCTGTATTGCCCTTAAGTTTTTGTTTTTAAAGGTTTAAGGTTTTGAAGGTTTTTACTCAAGTTAAGTTAGGGCTATATTGCCCTTAAGTTTTAATAGGGGCTATAACAGCCATTTAATTATTTAGTTAGGGCTGTTGTAGCCCGGTTCGAGTTTCTTCTAGGTACCTAGTTTTAATCTCTTACCTTAGTTATGTATTTTAATTAAGCTACTTACACCTAGTTCTGGTAGGCCACTATTTAGTTAAACAGGGTTTTAGTTTAATTGCAGTGGTTAATATTGAGGTTTAAAGGTTAACTTTAAGTTGCCCGGTTAGTTGGGGAACTACGAGAATTTTTTATGAACAAACTAGCCCACTTGATTCAGCGGTCAAAATTTTTCGATGTAACAAAGAGCTCCGTTTTTTTTTTTTTTGTCTCAGAAACTTTTCCTTTCTTCTTTTTGTTAATTAGGGAAACCCAACTTCACTAGTTGGTTAGAAACGAGGGTTATTATTTTTATTCTATATTTATTTTGTGGTAAATATTTATTTTGTTTATATTTTATTTGGAAATATATGTGGTTATTTCTACCCAACTTCTTTTTTTAACATTGTTAAACCGGATGCCAAAGATGTATTTGAAGACTAACGCCACAGTTTTCAAACGCGGTGTTTTGGGGTAATAAACCGAAGCAGATTCTGCCGACATGTTCTTACGGTGAACATCTTGAATCGGGTGATGCTAATAACCTCCTATAACAGTGAATAACAAATTTTTACTTCTATTCTGTCTCAGCAACAAACAAAACTGGTCTATAATTATGAAGTCGACGCTGCTGCTGATTCCGAAAATGTTATTAATTTTGGCGTATCCATGAAATCTTAAAAAATATTATACAATTATTGTATATTGTATATAATATCTCTAATATATATGATATTGTATATTGGATATAATTAATTAAATATTATACAAAATATTAAAAAATATTAACATCACACATACTATAAGAGTAGCAATACACACGACGTAATAAGACAAACATCACATGTGGTCAGAGTTGCCAGATAATAAAATAAATGAACAGCTTTTACTACAAAAATTGAAATCTTTTTCCAAAACAAAAAAATGGAAATTTCTCAAAAACTATACGTGATACGAAAATAATAAGACCATTTTTGTAATCAGCGTTAAAAACTCTATAATAATAATGACATAAAACTTTTCCCGAGACAAAATCATTGTTGAACAGTGTAATAGGAATTACCCTTTCCTCCGCACCCTCATCCGTATAGAGCTGCTTGATGTCATTTTTTGTGATGCATCTCCTCTGTATAATTCCTTTAGTCACCATATTAATGGGTTAAGTTAATTTAACTTAACCTCGACTTCAATGCACTTTTCGATAGAATGTCTCGTCAACGAAATGTTACCAAGTTATTTTCTGTCGAATGATCAACATCCACGTCACCAAACACCAAACTTTGAGAGCAATAACATCGCGTGGGCCTTGTTGATGCAATCTGTGCAAACTGTGGCCAATCGTTGTTGCATTTGTGTAGACAGAACGTGGGAATTAATAGAATTGTCATTAATTATTGGAAATTGATTGCAATACTCGATTCGCCTTCGTGATAGTCTTTCGAGATAAAATTTGAATTATATTTTTGCTTTTTGTATGGTATACTTACCATACACTGTTAATGCGTCAACTATTTGAGTTTATTACCAGAAATTAAGCATGGTTGAAATTAACCATTTGGATTGGTTGGCAAATAGTTAATCACGTATTTGGTCGTCGTAAGCAGGACGTTTTCCTTCACTGACTCGTGTATAACATGGGTATTTTTCTTACATCATGGAGTAAATATAAATGGCGTACCTTCTCTTGCAGGGAAGGTAAGGCAAATTATAATTTGTATGTATTTTACTTTCGCTATTATTTTTAAATAATTTAATTCGGCATGGCTCTATAATAACGTTAATCTGGTTGAATATTCTTCTAGCAATCTTTAGTCACGTGACTTCATTCATGTATATCCGTTCAAGGCAACATTTACTATATTTTTTACTATTATTTATGTTGTAGATAGAAGAAAAAGTTGCCATATAAACAGGGACGCTGGAACAGCGGTGGACGCGGGGCAGCTCCCCCTACAACTTTAAAACAGTAGGGGCCACGCCCCCACAACTTTTCATAGTAGCCATACACCATATTGGCCAAGTCATTCTACGCAAACAAAGCATTGACATAAATTCCCGTTAGTTTGCTAGTTAGACACTTGTACTTTATTACTCAACAGTACTCCTCTAATTTGTTTAAGAATTATTCTCCTTTGCATAACTTACTTGAACATTTGGCCTTTTTTTTGCCTTTTTGATGAGCAGGCAAGCCTTTTTTCTTTCGTTTTCGGTCACCTTTGGCCTTTTTGGCCATAGGAAAACCTGGCAGCCTTAATGAACAGTTCTAAATACAATTAATGACAAATATGTTTGAACAACTTTAACCGACAAGCGCTTTGAAAATGAAAAGATCTCAGCCGACTCCTTTCTCATTTTGTGCAAGGAAAAAGACTCAATCAAGGTGGGTATATTCTGTTATTATTTTTCTTTCTTTCCATTAGTTGCCTAATTTATGTTAACGAAACATCATCGAGAGACCTCTTTTATTAAACATGGGAAAATATTGCGCAGCTAAAGGCCACGTGAACCAATTCAGGGCATCCATTTGGTTCAAATCTTATATTCATTCGTGTGGATCTCCCGCACACGCTCACAGGCCAGCCAATCAAGTTCACTTTCAAATTACTGTATATACACAGATGTTATCCCTCCTCTGTACCAACCGCAATCAGTCGTAACACGATTGCCTTTTATAAGCCAAAGAATGCATTGCACTCGAAACATGTCGCTATAAATCGCCCGACTACAGAGACATTTACAGTCACTGGTTACGTAGAGGGCGGGACCCCTCAAAGCACGTGGCCCTAGGCCATGGTCTAACTGGCCTGTGCCTTAATCCGGCCCTGGGGATGAGGGGATAAGAAAGAGGAATAGAGACGAAGGGAGTGGGGATTGTACAGTATATAAAAATATATATACACAGTATATAATGAAGGCTGAGCGTCCTATAAATGTACATTTTTGTCCGCGAAGACTGTGTATTCTGTATTTTAGTGTCTTATCTTATTATAGAGGAATAACAAATCTAAATAAACCATAAATAAGTAATAAATAAAATAAATAAGTAAATCCACTTATATATGTACACAAGTTTAATAGAGGGGTCCTTTCTTTTAATACTAATAATAAACTTAACAGAATTACCCTCTTATCCTCTATTTCCAAATGTAAAAGCAAGTGATAATAAAAAATAATAACAATAATAATAATAAGAAGAAGAAGAAGAAGCAGAAGAAGGATAATAAACAAATAAATAAATAAAATACTTTAGTAAAGGATAGAGTGAAGAGGATATGAATATATATATATATATATATATATATATATATATATATATATATATATATATATATATATATATATGTACAGGGTGGGCGGAAAGTAGCTCCCTATTTTGGATTGGTAAAAAAATACGTATATTATCCATTTATTTCAGAAGAAATAATATGAAAAGGTAGGCATACATGGTAGGTTTTCTCTAAAATTCAATGTGGGCTCCAACTCTTTCCACCAGCTTCTGGAGCCGCCCAGGAATGGCGTCCACTGACTTTAGCAGGAACTCCGGCGGGATGGAGGACATGACTTCCCGAATTCGGTCCTCCAGTTCTTCCAATGTCCTCGGTTTGGTGCGGTAGACTTCTTCCTTTACCCACCCCAAAGAAAGAAGTCGCACGGTGTCAAGTCGGGGCTCCTGGCTGGCCATTGATGTGGACCACGACGACCCATCCAACGCCCAGGGAAGTGGGCATCCAGCCACTCACGGACAACAAGAGCGAAGTGCGGAGGGGCGCCATCTTGCATAAATATCAGATCGTCGATGTTCTCCCATGTGCTGACAACCGGCCAGACCTCGTTTCGCAACATAGCAAGGTACCGCTCAGCATTCATGGTGTTGCGCAGAAGGAACGGGCCCACAACCTGATCTGAGGTCATACCACACCACACCGTTACACTGAACCGATTCTGCCGTTTTTCAGCGGTAACCATGGGATCCTCTCCTGCCCAGTAGTGGCAATTGTGGCGGTTGACAAAGCCTCCGACGTGGAACACCGCCTCGTCGCTCCAGAGGATGTTGCGGAAGAGATGGGGCCAGTCTTCATGCCAAGCCAGCATGATTTCCCCGAACTCCATGCGAATGTCGCAGTCCTCGTCCGAGAGAGATTGGCAGTAATGCGGCTTCCACGCACGCCAGTTCAGCTCCTTCTTCAGCACAGTTCGCACTGAGTAGCGGGAGAGTCCACTTTCCCGAGCTGCCTGGCGAGTTGACTTTCGTGGACTCCGTGCGAACATTTCCTGAACTGCCTGCACCGTCTCCTGGGCCCTGGACGTCGAAGGGCGACCACATCTTCGAACATCTGCCACAGACCCCGTGGTCATGAGCTTCGAGTGGCAGTTCTTGATTGTTTTCGGGTCCACTTGGGCACGTGGTCCGTGAATGGCCCGCCACCATTTTTGAACTCGAACGACAGATTGCCAAACTTTGTACCGTGCCGCCAACTGGGCACGCTCCTGCAGTGTTAAACGCTCAGCCATGTTACCCTTCAATCTGAAATGAAAAAAAAAAATGAACGTTACAATTGTATTACTTTAGAGAACACACCATAACAATATAACAATACAATCACAATTTATACATAATTTATATGTAATTTAAATTAGGGAGCTACTTTCCGCCCACCCTGTATATATATATATACAGGTTGTTTCGACGAATTCGCTATATGCAAGTCCATAGAAGGGAGGGTGAATAAATAAATAAATAAATGAATATGGAAATATTATTTCTTCTACTCCTGCTAAAATATGTTAAAAAAAATCTTTCTTTTGTAGCTAAATGAATTAATGACGTGCCAACCATCAATTAAGTACCTGTCAACCTTAAGGACCTTTTTAGATCAGTTCTGCTGATAACAAGTAGGACACTTTTCTGTCCCGTTTACAGTTTCCCCTCCTCTCTTACTCTCTCCCATCACTCTTCCCGGATGCCACCATACTACTTGCTTTAATCAGTGAGGAAAATCTTTCTTGAAAATCAAAACGAAGACTTGAAAATGAGGTTTTTCCGCACCATTATCCATTTTGTTAAAAATACTGGCTTTACTGGGCTCGCGCATGACATGTAACAGTATCTATTTGAAAATCAATTTTATATAAATCCGGTAAGTCTAAATAATAAAAACACAGAGAGAAATGAGTATTTAAAATGAAAATAAGTATTTTTCATCCAAAAATCGTTAAAATTTTTATTCAACAATTTTGAAATAATTTGGAAAATGTCGTATGAGCATTTTCAGTTCCAGTAAACGAATATTTGCTTAAATACATCAATACATTTAGGTAAAAATGGAAGGAGATATTCAAACAAGAGTTTGCTTCCAAATACGGTGTTAGGTGAGCTTAAATATGCCTTTTATTTATACTACAATTACAAGTATTGTTACTACTATATATTTTCCCATATCTTTCAAAGTATTTTCTATCTCATTTGTATATATATATTTTATATAAAACAGGTATCTCAAAAAAATGTCCTTATTTCTAAATAATTGTTCTGAGCTAAAAAAAAGGGGAATCCGGACACAAAGACAAACGCAATAAGTACATAAAACATAGGTTATTAACCTTAATTAAACGACATTTTCAGTGTAATCGCCATTTTGTTCTAACACAATATTCAATCTTACACAAAATGTTTCACATAATTTTTTGAAATAGCTCAGCTGGATTGTTGTTGATTACCTCATAGACTTTGATTTTTTAGGTCTTCAAGTGTATTGAGCTTTGTAGAATAAATCCTGTCTTTTATGTAACCCCACAAAAAAGTCAAGAGGTGTGAGGTCAGGTGAGTATGGGGGCCATTCCACTAGCTCATGAAGGGAGATTTGTCGTCCAGAAAAATGCTTCCTCAAAATGTTCAGTTTCACAAACAGTGTATGGAGGTGCTTTATCCTGCTGAAACCACCGTAAATCTGAGTTAATCTGGGCCTAGTAAGGCTTTACTAGGCTATAGTCTATTGGTAGCAGTATCGTCTTTTCTAATTTCGTAGAAATTATGAAAAGTTATTGCTTTAAGTATGAAATGGTGAAAGAACTGTTTTAATATACAATACAGTGTGTCCATAAAGTCATGGTGGGATTTTAAATAGCTATATTATTGCAACGAAACATGATAATGAGATGAAAAAAAGGCAAATTGAAGAACAACTCTAAAAGAGTAACTTTATTTAACGTAGTTCGATATGGGCTCCTCTGGTAGCCCTGCAGACATCTAGGCGGTGATTCAATTCCAGCCACACACGCCCAAGAACATCAGGAGTGACGGATGCGATAGCTTCCGTGATTCGCTCGTGCAAGTGATGAATATCCCTAATGGGTACACTGTACACGCTTTGCTTGACGTAACCCCACAAATAAAAGTCCAAAGGTGTCAGGTCCGGAGAGCGTGGAGGCCATGGCTTCCATCCTCCTCTTCTATCCATCTCTGTGGAAATTTTTCATTAAGGAATTCTCGAACAACGTTGGCATAGTGCGGAGGAGCACCATCTTGCTGAAAGATGACATTATTGTCAATAAATTGGGGTACTGCAAAATGTTCCAACATAGCGAGGTAGTTGTGTGACGTCACAGTGGGTTCCGCGAAGAAAAATGGGCCAATCACTCGATCTCGTGCTAGAGCACACCACACATTAACTTTCGGGCTATTACGCTCATGTTCAACATAGGCATGTGGACAGCCTAGACTAACTACGAGATAAAGGTTAAGCTTAGCCTAGACTAACTACAAGATACAACTTTGAGAGTTGTTCTTAAATTTGGCATTGTTTCATCTCATTATCATGTTTCGTTGCAATAATATAGCTATTTAAAATCCCACCATGACTTTACGGACACACATCACCGCCTAGATGTCTGCAGGGCTACCAGAGGAGCCTAAATCGAACTACGTTAAATAAAGTTATTCTTTTAGAGTTGTTCTTCAATTTGCCTTTTTTTCATCTCATTATCATGTTTCGTTGCAATAATATAGCTATTTAAAATCCCACCATGACTTTACGGACACACTGTATTTATTAGTTATTAAGTAATGGAAGATTAGAAATGTAGAGTTATACGTGAAATAAATCCCGCAACCTTTTACCTTTTTGAAGAAGAAACCCCAATTATAAAATATAAATCTATTATAAAATAAGGGGAAAATAAAAATAAGGATTTGGGGGGGGACACCCTGTATATATATGTATATATATACACGCGAGTGTTATCCTATTGCCAAATAGTGTTATGGTTCCTTCAATTTTATATTCGTTTCAATACTTCATTTACAGCAGACTGCTTAAATATCTGCACAATATATTCCTACTGTAATCCATCCCTTTCTTTTTCTTCAATACTCTATCGCATTTTGCTCATGATAACTTGTTACCTTGTTACCTTCGTTACCTCTATAGCAGTGTAGCTACACTGATGATATCCCCAACCGAAGATATGTGAATTCAAATGTTGGTTATTATCTTAATTAAACTTGTGATTACCAAAATTCAAGTTAATAGACCTATTCCTTATGAAGCATTGAACAGAAGAGAAGTATTAATTCACACTTTCCACGAAATATGATTATTATCGGCTTATTAATATCAGACTATTAAAAGCTGTAGACTTTCTTTTTAATAATCTTGACTCGCAACTAATCATACGCATGTTTTGCAAAACGTGTAACCCGAACAATAAAGGGGTAGCCCATTTCCACCAAAAGAGCCTAGTAACGTCTTGAAAATGTTTATGTTTACCAAACCCTATTGTACAAAATATATGGAAACTATTTCGCTTACAATTTTATAGGTTTTTCAGTGATAAGCAAAATTCGCACCAATATAAAGTGAGATTACGTAACAATGTCGGATAATGACAAATTCGACCATTCCATGTCTTTCAAATGCTCTCTTTCAATACTTTCCCTCGAAATACGAAATCCCAGTTGATATTCTCCATAAGTTACATTCACAACCGTTATTTCTATAAAATTTTACATTCTTTTGGAGCCTTATACAACCGTAAAATGAATATATATATACACACACAAATTATAGGACTAAAATATCTAATGATCTCCATATTAAAATGAACGTGGAATATGGGGTACAAATTTAATCCAAATTGCATGTTTTTTTTTTAAATAAGTAATATTCGCTTGAATACATTTGAATAGAAATAAATTATTTAAAAAAAAATAATTTATTTGCAAAATTTCGTATATATAATCATACGACGACATTTAAAAAAAAAAATGAAGTATGTATATTGATTTTGGATCTACTTTGCATTCAATTAAAATGATTATTATTATTTTATTAGAATTATAAATTACGCAATTAAATGAAACAAATAATAATTAGATTTTATTCTAATTTTCAATACATATATATATATATATATATATATATATATATACACACACACTGTATATAAAATTTAGGGTGGTCCAAGAAATAAAAGTCTTATTTTTGTACTTCCTCAAGGCTGCCCTTGTTTGAAATCATAAAAAGATAATTGCTACAAAAAATGAGCTCATTCCGACTCTATTTAGAGGTCGCTACAAAATGAATAATTTTCTCTTAAATAAAAAAAATAACGAAATTTGACAAAAGAACGTGCAAATGGCTTTTAATTCTGTAAAGACGCTTTAGAGGGGGTAGGAAACGTTCGTCGAAGGGTTTCAACAATGCAGAGAAGGAATTGTTTTTGCTGCTTATCTTTGGGAAGCGTTGTATTGTACCGTTGAATAAGAGCAATCGCTCTCTCTGCAGAGTCATTGACAACCTTCATCATCAATGCTTTTCTTTCAACAACTCGTAGTTGTCGTTACTTGGCCAATCACTTGGTGGTTTCGAAAGAAACTCTTGAGTAATCATCTTTCCGTTTTTATCCAGTATATCGAAGAGTTGAGTCGTCTTCTCGCTGACGCAAGTTTCCAATGGGTTTGCTGTTTTGAACAGCTTTGAATCGAGGCGCTTCAGACCTTTCGCTTTTGCAGGATGAGATAATTTTTTAATCATATTTTCTTTTACTTTGCTGTCCAACCCATCGTCAAAAAGTGACAGTCCAGTCGCTCTTCCGAGAAGTACCAGAGATGTCTTTTAAAAGCCTTGACTGCTTGGATAAGTCTCCATATCTGTTAGAAAAGCTAGGTCGTTTCTAGGGGCCCTTACTGTAGGCCTGTTCAAAAATCAACTTTTTCTTATTTTCATAGGTTTCTGTACATTTTCCATGCTTTTTGACCTGAAAAAGCCGAAAATCACAACTATTTTGACCTAGGATGTTGGGAAGCATTGCCGCATGGAGCTTTAAATTTTCTGCCTTGAAATCGGCCAAAGCGCCAATTCCGGGGTCCCTTGAATTATGTTTTGCACTTTAACTTTTGATCTAAACAAGATAGAGCAACAAATTAGGTATCAAATGAACGAGCATAAAATTAATAAATAAATAATAATAATAATAATAATAATAATAATAATAATAATAATAATAAATAATAATTCACAATAATAATAATAATAATAATAATTATCTATCATTTTTCAGGAAAAACAGAAACTCAATCAGAATCTAGAAAACCATCTACAAGTTACAACTTCACAATGGCATTAAGCAAGGAGCTGAGGGAGCTCCGTGGGCGCACAGTTGATATCTCAGAACCTCCACGTACTGTCCACAGGCAGGTGTCAACTGGGCCATCTACCAGATCTCTCACTGAAACTTTCCTGGTTGGATACCCTTCAGCCTTTATCAGTGGTTCCCAGCTTCCCACCAACAGACAGGCGTTCCAGTATTTCCTTAATCTTCAGAATTTACCGGAAAATGCAGGGAGGCCCATGGTTCAAGACCTTGCATATGAAACAGTTGAATCTATCATCCCATTCTGGCAGATGGCTAGGATCAAGACAATGACCAAGTACAACGCAATGAAGCTCTTCATGAAACTACATGAGAAACATCGTGCTCTGGTGAAAAGCAAAGGAAGAGCAAGTAACCCTGGAGGAAAAAGAGGAGCATTTGTGCTGGAATTAGACAGCCTGTTCGATATAGGAGCTCCAGATGCAATCCAGGAAATACAGAACAACAGACTGTTATCCAGAGAGAAGAAAGATGAGGATATCAGGTTCTACGAAGACCAAAAGACTGAGAGGAAAGGTCATATGTCTGGTCATGACAAGATTTTTGAGACAAGATCCCTGCAGCAAGCAGCGAGGAATGAAAGACTGCAGCATAGACAAGAACAAGGTAAAACTAATTACTTTGAACGTTACAAAAAGTTTTAAGTTTTACTCCATTGCGATATTTAGCATGTACTTAACAATTACTGTCTTAACATGTTGTACTATTTTACAGCTGCAGCAGAACAAGAGGCAGTTGTTCATGTGGATGACATTACCTGGGGTGACTCAACTGACAACGACGCTAACACAGAGGACATGGATTACCATCAGCCTCGTCCTGGATGTTCTCACCATCAAGACACTGTGACTAGTGTGACTTTGACGTTTCCAAGGAAGGTCATGGAATGTGATGTCATCTGCAATACAGCTGATCGTCTTGGTTTATCAGACAATCAAGTTACTGCCATGGTTTCTGCCACCTTGAAAGCTGGAGGGGCTGATCTGGATAACTTCGTCATCTCAACCTCAACAACACGTCGCAACAGAATGCTGTCCAGGTATAATATCAGCCAGAGTCACATGTCCAAGTTTTGTGAAAACCCCCCACAGTACGCTGCCTTACACTGGGATGGAAAGTTGCTCAAAGATGTCTTGGGCAGTGAACCTGGAAGTACCTCAGAGACTTTAGCTGTGCTAGTGTCTGGTCCACCTTCATACACTGAAGGAAAGTTATTGGGGTACCTGTCATCGACAATTCTTCTGGCACAGCTCAGGCTGAGGCTTCAATGGATTTACTGGAGACATGGGAACTTACGGATAATGTTACTGCCCTTGTTTTTGACACTACATCCAGTAACAGTGGAGTTCACAGAGGAGCTGCCAAGCTGCTAGAGAAAATGCTGAACAAAAAAGTGTTTTATCTGGCCTGTCGACATCACATCCTGGAAATCCTAGTAGGAGCAGTTTGGGAGAAGCTGTTTGGGAAGGTGAAGGGGCCAGATAATCCCTGGTTTGAGCATCTGAAGGATGTTTGGACGGACTTGTCCAAGGAAAACCCAAAGATGCTGGCTATCAACAGCAAATGGCTGAAGGAAAAGAAGAAGAACAGTGAAGAAATACTCCAAGACATTCTAACAGCAGAAAGGCTTCCAAGAGCCGACTACAGGGAAATGGCTGAACTGACAGTCATTGTTCTTGGAGGAACGCCTCCTCGAGGTATTCACTGGAGTCGATCAGGCGCCATTCATCAGGCCAGATGGATGGCCAGAAACCTGTACTCCATGAAAATGCTGATGTTTGCAGATCAACTTGAGTACGACGAATACACTGTATCAAAGCTGGAAAGACTCAACACCTTCCTTGCGCTGTTCTACACTCCTGTATGGATGATGTCAATGTCTGCTGCAGATGCTCCCGTGAATGATATAAGTCTAATCCAGGACATGTTGAAGTACAAGAAAACTGACTCAGAGCTTGCTGATGCAGTACTTAATAAGATGGAAAACCACAAATGGTACCTGACGCAGGAAGTCGTGCCATTTGCCCTGTTCAGCAGTAGATTGAGTGACACATTGAAGCACGACATTGCTGCCCAGTTACATGCCACTGAGAAACCAGACAGCTTCAGAACAGGAAAGCCTCTATTCCAGAGAGTCACAGCTAAGACCACCCTGGTTGATCTCATTGGCCCAGAATCACATTTCCTGCTGGACACACTGAACAGTGGATCCGAGTGGCTTCTGGAACCTGTCACGTCTTGGCCACAGAATGAGGACTACAGAAAAGCGTTGGACTATGTTAAGAATCTGAAAGCAGTGAATGACATTGCTGAACGTGGTGTCAAGATGATGAGCGACTTTGCAAATGTCATAACAACAGATGCCAAGCAAAGGGACTATCTCCTTCAAGCTGTGGAGTTCAACAGACGCCGCTTTGACAGCTTCAAGAAACAAACTCTCAACAACTGACTGTGTAAATGTCATTATGAAATTAATCATCATGTAATGCTTTCACTTCTTGATCGATTAGACTTGTGACAAAATGTTAATCTCAAATTTGTGTCATGAATAAGACGCCTTGTCTGCCTTGAGTGTGAGAAAACAAATTTTGTGATATTTCTGAAATCTTTGTATGTACCAATGTGCCATTTCTTGTTCCAAGACTATCATAATTGTATAAGTTTGAAAGAGGATTAAAAACACTTTAATTTGGTGCCTATTTTGTTGCTCTATCTTGTTTAGATAAAAAGTTATAGTGCAAAACATGATTCAAGGGACCCCGGAACTGGTGCTTTTGGCCGATTTCAAGGCAGAAAACTTAAAGCTCCATGCGGCAATGCTTCCCAACAACCTAGGTCAAAATGGTTGTGATTTTCGGCCTTTTCAGGTCAAAAAGCATGGGAAAAAGTACAGAAACCTATGAAAATAAGAAAAAGTTGATTTTTGAACAGGGCTACCCTTACTGCCAAGGGTGCTTCATGCCAATATTTACTATAAATAAACAAGTGCCACAAAGAGACAATCTTTCAGACCCTTTTTTTTCATGAGCAGTAAGTTTCATTTACTCCTGGAAGAGAAAGATCTTCAAAGCATAGGTAGCTTTTGCCATCTAGCGAGCTTGATGAAGAGCTACTGGAGCTCTGATGTACTTCTTGGCAAACTTCCTCCCAGGAAAATTAGAGAAAGATGGAGGAATTCACTGTAGTCATCTATTGAGAAGCTGCTGTTCCGAAGAGCGTCGGAAAGGTACTGTATCATCGCTTGACAAACTTCCCACAAGTTTCCTTCAAAAAGTTCCATTCCTGCTGATATAAAGTTTTCTTTATTGATAACTAGCCATTGTGCCATGAATCGCTTAAACAATGAGACTTGTGGTCTTTTCAAAGGTTCAAGAATACTAGAAAATACATTAGCCAAAACGATTTCATACACATGATGACGACATGCTATCCACGTCAGAGAGCGACCTACAGCTCTCTCTATCAGGGTACAGGCTCCAGACATCAGCCCAGTATTTGATGCTGTTGTATCAAATACAAGCCCCTGCAACTGGTTACTCAAGCTCCACTCATCCAACATCTTGAGGCAGACATCAGCTTGATTCAAGATTTCAAGATTACTTAACCCATAACGAATTAATATGTGAGTTTTGTACATGTATAATTTTGTATATTGTGTAGCCTTTGCAGCTATCTCTCGTAACCTAGATTAATAATATATATATATATATATATAATATATATAATATATATATATATATATATATATATATATATATATCGTAAAGAACGACGCTTGTATAGGAGAACATTCGCGCGGAATGTTCTCCTATACAAGCGTCGTTCTTTACGTTATTTATACTGCGTGTTCTTTGCAGTTGAAATGTATATATATATATATATATATATATATATATATATATATATATATACATATATATACACACACACACACATTACACACCCATACTCGCACATATACACACATACACAAGGAATTATCCAAACCAACATAATTCTAATATGAAAAATTTTCAATTTGTAGCGACCTCTAAATCTGCTCCAATTTGCTCAAAATTTTGTGCGAATGTTACTCTTGCATAAATGCATAATGTAACAAGAGCAGCCTTGAGGAGATTGATATTTTAAAGTTTGAAGTTTTACCATACTATCTTGGACCACCCTAAATATATATATGTGTGTGTGTGTGTTACAGTCAATTTGTGAGACCAGTCATTTCACGTAATGCCTAAAAATTTCAGGCATTTCGCGTAATTCCATTAAGCGATTAACGACTTCGTGAAGGTCAGGTTAGGGTGGTTAGGTTAGATTAGGTTAAGTTGGTTAGGTTAGATTAGGTTAAGTTGGTTAGGTTAGGTTATAATGTGTATTACCTATGTTTAAGGGTCAATCGAATTACCCGAAATGCCTGAAATTTTTAGGCATTACGTGAAATGACTGGTTTCACAGATTGACTGTAACATACTGTACACACACACACAGTATATTAAGATATTAAACGAGGAGTGTCTGTTGCAAACATGTGTTGCACCATTGGTGACAATCACGTACGGAAGAAACCTCCACCACATTGACCCTCTACATACATACTTAGCAATGAGGTCTCTTTCCACTCAGGTAATTCACATTTTCAATCTTCCTCCAAGAGTGATGAATCTGCGAATGAGAATCTCTTAAAGGAAGCAATTTTTAAATTGATCCGTTCCTATTCTCATTCAAGCATTTCCACTTGAAATTAGATTTTCCTTAAAAAAATGCCTCTCTTGTCTGTAGTTGCGCCATTTTCTCTTTTTATCTTTCCCAAATCAGGAACCTCTTTTTCTTTCTCTCTCAAATTTGGAATTTTCACTTCGATCATTCGATCATTCCCATTTTCGGACCCTGAATGAGAATTGGAGTGATATGAAAAGAGAAGTAATCCAAAAAAGATTTTCTTCCCTCTTGAATAACGTCATTAAATGAATCTCGCCTGACATCAATGAATTACGCTTTTTCTCCTCTACTTTGATCTTTGTAAGAAATAATTATTTCTGCTATGTGTGTGTTGTGTGTGTGTGTGTGTGTGTGTGTGTGTGTATGGTGTACGCGCGCGCGTGTGTGTGTGTGTGTGTGTGTGTGTGTGTATGGTGTACGCGCGTGTGTGTGTGTGTGTGTGTGTGTGTGTGTGATTCAGCAAATATAAAGATACTTTGAACATTTTACAAAGTCGAAAATAAAACCCAACATATTTCGTCTGCAATAATTGAATTAAATAAAAGCCGAATTTACTGTATTTAAAATCTTATATACTGTAATTTATATAAAATGAACTGTAAAATAATGAAATATCTTTACTGAATCAAAATGGCAACCCTTATTTCTTACTGGATACATCGACAATTCTGCTATAAAGATATCCCTCAGGTGGAGTGACAAGCATGACCTTCGTCAGAATGAACAATTCAGGCGGAAACAAAACTAAGGTTAACCAAGGTTATAGTAGCCATAAATAAAATACATTTTTCAAAGTACATGATACAATGATACATTAATTTTACTGTCGTGAGTAAAAATTCTAAAAAAAAATTTATGACCTTTAAAATGACGTAATTAGTGCTGTCTTTTTATCTTAAATAATTATTATTAAAAATATTAAAAAACGTATTTTTAATATTTTTAATACTTTTTTAATACTTTAGCTAATAAATATTTACTATTTCGTTAATTTTTAAAGGGGGTACAAATTTGGGTACATTATTTTGGGTACGAATAAAAAGACAGAACTAATTAGGTCATTCGTAAAGCCGTGTAAAACGTGAGTAAAAATTCTAAAAAAAATTTATGACCTTTAAAATGACCTAATTAGTGCTGTCTTTTTATTCGTACCCAAAATAATGTACCCAAATTTGTACCCTTTAAAAAATTAACGAAATAGTAAATGTTTATTAGCTTAAGTGCAGGGTGTTCAAAAAGAAAAGCAACCCAGTGGAGAATGCATATATCAATGTAACCTAACCCTTTTCTTTCTATTTCGGGTGGCGTTTCTTTATGAACACCCTGTATTTTTAAAATATTTTTATATATAAAAAGATATAGAAATTAAAAAGGAAAAAGCATTAGCGTGGGAAAGAATGAGGAAGTGGGATTCGAACCCGGTCGTGTGGTTTCAGAGACAGCGATCCTACCTATGGGTTGTGGCTAATTAATCACTAATGGGGGCCAGAAAATGGCACAGGCAAGACGAATGCGGCTCATCGTGCTAACTCCTGGATTAAGATTACTAACACCATCGGAAGTCGAACCCACGACCTCGATGTTTTCGTTTAATAGGGAAAAGGTGTTCATCCAATGAGCTACTGGCGCTGGCTTTGTTTCTGGGTGTCGTGTGACTGTGAAACTATGCGACGTGGAGTCCCACAAGGCCCTACTTTTCCACTTTAATGCACTCTCCTTTTCCACTTTATTTAAGTGTGGTTATTGTACTTAAAATAAATTTATAAAATACATAAATATTATATAAATGTGATACATCAATACTACGTTTATACTACAGGGTGACCCATAAGTCCCTTTACCCCCTTTACCCTCAACCTGTACAATCTTACTTAAAACTCTAAAATATTTATTATTTAAGGGAAAACGCCATTAATAACATTTAAATAGGATTTTTTTAAAACTATATTTTAATTAGGTAATGAGGTAATTATTTAATGAGGTAATGGATTAATGCGGTATTGCCAAACTTTTAACAAATAATAATAATAATAATAATAATAATAATAATGATAATAATAATACGGAAATATCTTGATAATTTCAATAATTTTATGGTATGTAAAATTGGGTGCTCTTCCAATATGTGCTCTACCGCGAAACTGTGATCTACCATATTCCAATACGTGCTCTACCGTGAAACTAGCCTTATAAGGCTAACTAACGAAAATATCATGACTTAACCTAACCAATCGTTAGGTCAACTATACGCCCTGACGATTGGTTAGGTTAAGTCGTGATATTTTCGTTAGTTAGCCTTATAAGGCTAACTAACGTACCTGCTGCTAATCCGAATAATCTAAGGTAGATCACGTATTGGAATGTAAATTTTAAGGTAGAGCACATATTGGAAGAGCACCTAAAATTGTTTAGGAAGTATGCTATGTCGTACATTAATAAATTTTAATGGTACCTCACAACGAATGTAGTACCAATAAATTACACCCCATGAATGCTATTTACAGGTGAAATAAAGGGGCGCGAAGGATTGGCTTTAGTTTTTGAGGGTGAATTGGATAAAAATGCTTGGTTATCATTGAGTTAAGGCATTGTAATTTTAAGATGTAATTTTGGCATTACTTAAATAAATGTCAAAAGCATGTTTATTTTTCTATGCGTATGTCTTGAAAAAACTTTAAAAATCTTGTTTTTTAAAATTTTTTACTTTTATGTTATACTTAAATTAAAAATAGCATTAAATTAAATTAAAAATACTTTAAATTAAATTAAAAATACTTTAAATTGAAATAAAAATACTTTAAATTAAATTAAAAATACTTTAAATGAAATAAAAAATACTTTAAATTAAATTAAAAATACGGTGCTGGTTAAGTGTGCGGTCTACCTAGCTTTTAGTTAGCCTTATAAGGCTAACTAATGAAACTATCACGACTTAACCTAACCAATCGTCAAGGGCGTACAGTTGACCTAACGATTGGTTAGGTTAAGTCGTGATATTTTCGTTAGTTAGCCTTATAAGGCTAACTAAAAGCTAGGTAGACCGCACACTTAACCAGCACCAAAAATACTTTAAATTAAATTAAAAATACTTTAAATTAAATTAAAAATACTTTAAATTAAAATGAAAATACTTTAAATTAAATTAAAAATACTTTAAATTAAATTACTTAAATTAAAAATACCATTCTAGAATTTTTTTTTTTATAAGATTTGAATCAAAGATGTTTTACTCGCAAACTTCCCACAAACCAATTCTTTTCGCTTCCTCAAGGTAACTCACAGTCTTTTAAATTATTATCACATATTCTCCATAAATGAAAACCTAATAATTTCTACATAACTTCCGTTATAATTGGTCTAACGATGTACAATTGTTAAAATTCGTTCGCTCCCGTCATAAACTCTTGTCACGTGACTTCTTTCTTTGTTTATGAGAGAAATTCGCAAATTCTATAGTTTCCAAGCGGGATAGTATATATATATATATATATATGTATATATATATATATATGAAGCCTGGGGTTCCTTCATTGTGTTTGAATTTCCGTCGAATTCCACCCAATAACCTTGCACCAAGAGTTTAATGACAAGCACCCACGTTCATTAGAAAATCATCAACGCGTCAATATAACGGCCTCCCACCCCTTCACCACGTGATCTCAGTCGATGCGACGTCCGTCCCCAACCGAGCTGTTTGAAGAGTCACTGAAGCGTTGTTTCCTGGTTCTTTGACCTCGATGTCTCTTAGTGAGCTACTCGGATGGATCAACACTGTTTAATTCTATTTGCTTTCAGAGTTCACGTATATTCACTCCGAATAAGATCAGTGATCAACTGAAAACATCTTTCGAGATACTTCTTCGCACGTAAATGCTAACTTTTGAATCAGTAAACGTGAAAAACTACACCCCATTTTAAATTACTTTTCCCGCCCCCAAAACCCATTCGTGGTTTCGAAGTGGTTCCTGTAACTACTGTCAAATTATTTTGGCCGAAAAGGGAAAGAAAAATATGAATTAACAACCTCGAAACGGAATCATAATTACCAAAATATTCATTTCCTTTCAGTAAAAAATTGACGTCCGAGTTAGGGAGAGTAAATAAATATTACAAAAATCTTAGGTTGTTGCTATTTGCGGGAAAGGAATCATCGTTTTATTCACGAATCAACTCCTCTTCAATCGTGGTCAGTTGTGATTCTTACGATCAGGTGAGTGTCTTCTATATATACAGTATATATATATATATATATGAATATATATCTATATAAAGAACGACGCTTTGTATAGGAGAATTACCCGCGCAAGATGAGAGCGAAAGAACGAAACAAATGAAAAAATGAGGTACCCACCCGGGAATCGAACCCGGGATCTTCTGCGCGTATGTAGAGGAATTACGGCATTTGTTTGGGTGAGGCCTGTGGTGTAGTGGTTATCATATCTGACCGGCAATCGGAAGATCCCGGGTTCGATTCCCGGGTGGGTACCTCATTTTTTCATTTGTTTCGTTCTTTCGCTCTCATCTTGCGCGGTAAATTCTCTTATACAAAGCGTCGTTCTTTACGTTAATTATACTGCGTGTTTGCAGTTATAATGTATATATATATATATATATATATATAATATATATATAGAGAGAGAGAGAGAGAGAGAGAGAGAGAGAGCATATACACACACACACACACACACACACACACAGATATATATATATATATATTTTTTTTTTATTGGGGTTGTTTAACCTCCTTCGCAACATCTGAGGTCATATGACGGAGGGGACCTACAGCTTTACGTGGGATCCGAACCACGGGTCGCTACATAATCTGGGCGCGGAGGACGGTCTCCCATCCAACTACTACCCAGACCCAATGTCGCTTAATTTCGCTGATCTCCCGGAAGCGGTATATATATAATATATATATATATATATATATATATATATATATATATATATATATATATATAATATATATTTGTTTACATCACACAACACAAAACAGCCAAATATACAATTAAAAAAATACATAATTGCATTACTTCCTTACATCATATAGCAGCATATTTATCTGCCTGCACGAATCCAATACCTATAAAACAATAAATGCAGATACCATGCATTGCATCGATATATATATATATATATATATATATATGAGAGGCGATTCACCATCAGTAGAGGAAGATAAATTTTCAATTTGATTTTCAATTTCATGCTGACAATACAGTTAGGATTTTAGATCTCGTCTTTCTTCTTTTAAAAAGTGGATGGAGGGGGAAAAAAAAAGAAAGGGGGGAAGGGGGGGAAAGAGGGAGGAATGGAGGGACTTTTAGGGTGGAGGGAGGAGGGAGTGAAAGTAGGGGGTGGGTGGGAGGTGGAGTTGAGAAAGGCGTGTCTGGGATCATCTTCACAGTAGAAAGAATTAGTAGACGATTTCCATCCATGTCTCTACTCTCTCTCTCTCTCTCTCTACCTGAGAAAGAGTGAGTATGTATGAGCTTCTCAATCGTATCTATAACTTCGAAGTTAAAGATTACTTATATATATATATATATATATATATATATATATATATATATATATATAAAGAGTTACAAGGACAAGAGGAAACCTCAAAGACCTTCCGGTCCACCTCTGGGAGGTTCCTGTTATTATACTGGTTAATTTCTCCTTGAACTGTTCTAGCAGTAGTAGAAAACTGGATAGAATATATATATATATACACGGTGAACCAAAAGTAGGTGGACAGTAGGTTGAATACGGTTTGTGTTATATTATATTATAACTATGGTGTTCATTATAACTATGGTGTTTGTGTTTTATTATATTAAATATTATAACTAAATTTATTTAAATTTTATTTTGTATTATAGTATACAAAAAATTAAATATGTATTCTCAAAATAAACGTTATCATTTACTGTCCACCTACATTTGGTTCACCCTATATATATTATATATATATATATATATATATATATATATATATATATATATATATATATATATATATATATATATATATACATATATATACACAAACTCAGAGTGGTTCCCTGAGAACATTATATGTTAAACACAGATCTGCTTTGCAGATAGCTGGTGAGGGAAGCTATATTTATGGGATCTCTTTGCGAGAGACCCGTTGCCCACGTCGGGCTAAAATCATGAAAAAGAAAAAACTATGGTATTTGTCATTTACCATTACTTATTCGGACTATAGTGGATTTAATTTTCCCAGAAGAGTTCCTTGTTCCATGCACGGTCTGTGTTTAACATATATATATATATATATATATATATGATGAATAAAACCACGAAGGAAAGGAAACACAGAATGGTGCTCAAGCGCTTTCGTCTAATGACATCCTCAGGAACGCTTGAGCACCATTCTGTGTTTCCTTTCCTTCGTGGTTTTATTCATCATAAATATTTTCACGTGTTACTTTCGTGAAATAATTTTCATATATATATATATATATATATATATATATATATATATATATATATATATAATATATATATATATATATATATATATATACATACAGGAGGGTGGGCTGAAAAGTAATGCCTCTACTTTAATAATTCTGGATTGTGTAGAGGTAGCCAGATAAAACCGGTTTTGTGTCGTAACTTGATATCCCCATCCCATTTCAGATTGCGTAACGGTAACCAGATAAAACCGGGTTTGTGTTATAGCCTAATATAGCTTACACTCATTCCACACGTTGGTTCAGTATCGATTACAATGGAAAGGAGTAAAGACGTTCGCTTCAAGCAACGTGCCGTAATTGAATTTTTGATCGCAGAAAGTGTTGCTCCCATACACATTCATCGGCGAATGCAAGCCGTGTACGGCAAATAGTGTGATGATGTGAGTACCGTTTAACCTTGGGCGAGGCAGTGTAAAGAAGGAGAAGCAGGGCAAGAAGATTTGCGAGACAAACCACGAAGTAGAAGGCCTGTAACGGCAAACGACGAGTCTCATCGGAACTACGTTGACGAACTGATTCGTGGAAATCGTCGTATTAAACAAAATGAAATTGCCGCAATGCTCGATATCTCCAAAAAGCGAGTGGGACACATTATCAGTATTCTTGGTTACCGAAAGGTCTGCGCCAGATGGGTGCTCGCATGTTCACTGCCGAGATGAAAACTGAGAGACTACGCATTTGCCAAGAAAATCTGCAGCGCTTCCAAAATGAAGATGAATTTCTGCACAGCATTGTGACAGGAGACGAGACGTGGGTCGACCATTATGACCCTGAAAATAAAGGCAATCCATGGAATTATTGGCACAAAAATTCACCGCAACCAAAAAAAATTCAAAGTTCAAAAATTGGCTGCAGGAGTGATGATGATGACCGCGTTTTGGGATATCAATGGCGTTGTTCTCGAAGACTTTACGGAAAGAGGGACAGCAATCAACTCCGCACGTTATATTGAAACTCTGAAAAAGTTGAAAAAACGAATCAGGAGGGTTCGCACCCACAAAAACGCCGTCATTGTTCACCATGACAACGCACGGCCTCACACCAGTGTTCAAACGCGAGAAGCAATTGAGGATCTGCAATTCACCGTCTTGCCGCATCCACCATATATCCCGATTTAGCACCATGCGATTTTCACCTCTTTCCTAAACTTAATGAACATCTCCGTGGAAATCGTTACGAGTCTGACGAAGAAGTTAAGACCGCTGTGAAATTTTGGTTTTGTAGTCAAAGCTCCGAGTTTTACCGGGATGGATTTCAAAAACTCGTTTATCGTTGGCGTAAATGTATCGAGGTAGAGGGTGATTTTAGAGAAAAGTTAATGTATTGTTTTGAAGAATAAACTCTAAGGTACATATCTGCTTTTGTTTCAATAAAATCCTTCAACCCGTTCAAAATTTATTTGAGTGGAGGCATTACTTTTCAGCCCACTCTCGTATATATATATATATATATATATATATATATATATATATATATATATATATATATATATTATATGGAGAGAGAGAGAGAGAGAGAGAGAGAGAGAGAGAGAGAGAGAGAGAGAGAATTCTGGAAATTAATAATTTCCTTTCATTAGAACTGTATTCATAATTTATTAAAATAAAATTCAAAACTAAAATATGACGTCATTAAAAGATAAGTGGAAAAGGGAAAAAGATTGAGGAAAAATTGTGGTATTTTCAAAGAGGATATTTTGCATCGTGGATTTGGTTACTTGACGCACATATTTAAAGTAGAAACCCAGTTCCTATGGATCATGATACAGTTAAAATCTGAATAGAAAATAGGGGTGAAACTCAGATTTAAAATCATAGGGACATTTTGAGAGAGAGAGAGAGAGAGAGAGAGAGAGAGAGAGAGAGAGAGAGAGAATTAGTTATGTAAATAGAGTAGTGTCGGGCACTCTTCTTGACTAATTACGAAAAATAAACAGGGTTTATGCTTCTCGTTTCAGATGCTATCGCTAAGAACCACGTCGAGAATCTTTGCTTTGGGGATTCAGATATATCGCTTTTGATGGTCTGTACAACAAAACAGACACGATACAGACACCATCACGTCACCTCAAACAAGAGATAAGCTGTTCCCATTTATCGTGCTACGCGCTAATGGTCCTTCGAAGCGGAGATTCGGAGATAATGGTTGAGTGCGCACGGAGTGAATTAAATCTCGAAGAATAATAGTCGAAGGTGTTCATTGTAGCTCGAAATTGTAACGGAAACAAATGAAGACAGGTTCGAATCAAGTATATAGAAGCATGGACGGATTACCAGAATCAAACAACTTTATATACAAATTTAACATCGAAGGAAGGTATAAAGAAACGTACAGGAAGACTTTGTTTACGAAGAGTTACACTTAAAAAGTGATGATTATATTATTATCACTGTGAATGAGTTAAAAAATACTACACATTCGGAGTGTAGATGTCAATAACGGAAAAAGAGTTGATGCAATTTATCATTAGTAAGAATTTATAAAGTTTTTATACTCAGTGAATTATTATTATTATATATTATTATTATTAATATTATTATTATTATTATTATTATTATTATATTATTATTATTTTTTACACCCTCAAAGGTTATTGTATGATTTCCAAATCTTATGAGTGGAAAGTCAAAGCAGAACAGATGATAACAACATAAATAAAGTAACAAAAAGTACACGATTACTTTTAAAAAAAAGTAAAAAGGTAAAAAATTATTGCAGGAAAATAAGTGCACTTTTGTTACTTTTGTTGGCTTACAACGACGGTTCAGGATCGACCTATCGTCGACCCCTCTGCAGCATCCTGCCCTCATTTGCGAGATTTGATTTAAGAGAGGGTTGCACTCCACTCTTATCCTGCCCTCGTATGTCATGGCTGGTTTGGGACTTTGCACAAGAACCTATCCTGTTTGTTCTTAAAAATTATGTAGGTTGGTGCGCTGCAGGTTCCTCATTCTCCTCGGTAGCTTGTTAAAGAGTTTTAGGCTTCGTATTCTGAGAGTATTTTTCATCTCGGTTGCCATGGCTCCCTGTCCCCCTGTATATGGGACAGTATACAATCTGCTTCTTCTCTCATTCCAGTGTATTTTTATTTTATTTCTAAAGTTTGGAACACATCCCTCAAGTACTTTACATTTGTATATTATTGTATATCGCTCCCGTCTTCTTTCCAGGGAGAAGAGTTTTATGGATTGTGGTCGAGACCGGTTGTTTTCATCTTTTATTTCCTCTATCTTAGAAGTTAAAGTCCTTTGCATGGCTTCTATGTCTGCAATGTCTCGTTTTCTCAATGAGTTTGTGAGTACTGTGTAATACTCAGTTATTGGTAGGACTAAACTCTTTCATAATTTCAGCACGATGTTTGCTTTCCTACTGCGGAAGCTCCTCCAGATAATCCCCATTACTTTTGTAGTTGTTATGGTTTTAATGTTATAGTGTTCTCTGAATTCTGCATCCGATGACATTATTACTCCGAGATCCCTAACTTGAAGGTTTGGTGTTATCCGTTTGTCTTGTAGTGTTTTGTAGTCTTTATCCTGTAGTATCTTGTTACCATATCTTATAAATTGGAATTTTTCTTCGTTGACTTCATACTGTTGTCTTCCGCCTACTTGAACAGTGTTTTAATGTCATTTGTTTCATGTTTTCTTCATTTGTTGCGTATTTACAAGTATTTACTTTTTATTTTATTATATTGTATGTTACTACATATATATATATATATATATATATATATATATATATATATATATATATATATATATATATATATATATATATATATACGTGCGCCCTCCCGGCCCTAGCACCCAAGGATGATGGGGCTCGACCCTGCAGTCCTTGTCATCCTTGGTCTTTTTTCCACTTTGACTGTCCCCTCCACCCTTTCTTTTTCCTCTGTCTTTCCTCTCACTTTTTCTTTGTTTTTCCGCCGAGATATGCCCTTTTAAATAGAGGCGAATCGGTTCTTCCCGAACTTAAAAAAAAAAAAATATATATATATATATATATAGTTCGAACACAACTAATGTCAAGGAATGTAATGGGATAAACCGTAAATATTTTTAAAACACGAAACAACAGAATCCATGAAATCACCAAACTTGAATTTAGACGTGAGAATGATCGTGTTCCTTCTCAAGGAAGTTATTAGACATTGCATGACAGAAGGAAATGAGAATAACAGCTATACCACGCACACTGGACCTAACTCTGAACCAACAGGTTTTTGGTCCTTTGTCCTTCACCTCATGACACAATTGGTAATTAGGCTAAGCAGCATAAACAACACCTTTCAAACGTGATACTAATTTTTTAATTTTTGTTTTTGTTTGAATTTGGCTATAATTTCACTTGTTTGCGAGAGGTTATCTCAAATTATACTGTTGGTTGTATTATTATTATTATTATTATTATTATTATAACTTTGGTTTCAATATGTATTTTTACCAGCAACTTAAGCAAATTTAAATGCTTATTAATTCTCTGATATGAAGACCTAATATTAAGGTTTCAACTTTACTATGCATTCTTCCGCGAGAGCAATAAAGAAGGATTTTTAAGAGCTGTTTTGAAGCGTGCGTTCTTCAAATAAAGGTTCCTCATAATCAGGAACTTTACGAGGTGGGGGGAAATTCCTCGTAGAAATTGTATTTGAAATTCTTCGGTGTTTATAATCCTAAAATAGTACTTCTCTTTCTGCAGTACAACTGCAGAGTAATATAAATAAGTAGCATTTGCCGTGCAGAGTGCCACAGTGCCATGGTGCTGTATATATATATATATATACACAGTAAAGCATCGCAGCTATTTCACATATTAATTTAGCTAAACAAAAGAACCTGCAAAGAGGACCTTTCTGAGTATTTTCGAATTAATTTCACCTCCTCTTCAGGGAGTTGAATACCCTTGTGCAAATATATCTCAAATATATCCATCAGTTGATGCAACTCTCTCTCTCTCTCCTCTCTCTCTCTTTGTGTTTGTATAGAGGAAATAAAATAGTGGAACGGAGTTTAGCAAACTATCCTCTCCCATGTTTTGTATACAGAGAGCAAAACTAAAGTATTCGTTATAAAAATTTAATTAAAGTCCGTTGAAAACATGTTTGCTTTTTTGTTTTTTTTTTTATGAAACGAGATTTTTTTTTGGAATGAGAATTTTTTCTTTTTCCGATTCAGAAACTTTAATCTTTCATTCCCTTTGGAATCTCATTTGAATATTTTACTTAATTTTTTAAATTTTTTTTTTAAAGTCTTCGTTCTTTGTAATTTATTTTATTGTTCCTAACTCTCATTTTATTTTCAAGTCTTCCGTGCTGGCATTAATTTATATGCTGGTATCAAATGATAGTCAGAGTTTGTCTTCAAAGAGAAAGATACACGGTCTGGATAGTCAAATACTGTACGTGTGGTTATATATTTAATTCAACCATGCTGTCATTGCAGTTACGAGGTTGTTGTTGTGTTTTTTTTTATGCGGGGTATGAAGGGTAACATATATAAATGAACTTATACCCATTTGGTTGGTATTATATCCTATGGACACCACAGAATTAACCCTTTCATACCTGATTTTCGTTTCTTTTCATGCCACAAAAAAACACTTATGTGATATCTCCAGAAAGACTAAAACCTCATAAAATTTGATGGTCTCATTTATGACCATACGGCATGAAAGGGTACCTAACCTAACCTAACCGATCTAATTCAAAATAATTTGTCGATTAAATGTTACGTTGAGAGAATAACGTTAGGCCGACTTAAACGCATGGGTAGTGTAATCATGGCATGGTTGGGTTAACAATTTGAAATTGGTTGACAAATAACTGGGCTTGTATTTGGTTGTTATAATTAACCATTTTCTATGGTTTTACATTTAAGAAATTTTTTTTTTTTTGTAGTAAAAATTTATATTTTTTATCTATTTCATTTTTAAGCTAATTTTTTTTTTTTTTACAAATGAATTACTTAAGCGTTTTTTAAATCCATGGAGGACAATTTGGAATCGGATAAATCACACAATGTGCTCAACCATTGTCCTAAAACAGAACAAAATTATCAAGGTATGAAAATATTATATCAATAAAAACACGTAAATCTTGAGCGTTATAGTATTTTTCCAAACCTTACTTATATTCTTCTATTTATTGAAATTAATACGATAAACAAATTCCATTTTTAAGACCTGCAAAATGACCGCCTCCCCTTTAAATTACTCTAAGTCTAAGGTGTTCATGTGCCAGTGGTGGCAGCAGCTTATGAACTCTCCTTGCACCCTCCTGGCATTATGCGTCTCCATAGTGATTATTTTCTCGTATATGATGGACCATCAACCAACCATTGCGAGTCGTAATCTCTGTCGCACTGTTTTTAAGGATTTGAAACGCAATTAATGGTTGGTTGATATATTCAAGAGATATATATATATATATATATATATATATAACGGGTGAACCAAAAGTAGGTGGACAGTAGGTTGAATAGGGTTTGTGTTATATTATATTATAACTATGGTGTTCATTATAACTATGGTGTTTGTGTTATATTATATTAAATATTATAACTAAATTTATTTAAATTTAATCTTTTTTCTTTTCAGATAGTTCAAAGAACCCATAATGGCAAATAATCTAAATACTGATGCCAGAAAATGGGTGTTAAAAGAGTACTGGAAATCTCAAAATACTGAAACTGTTAGAACAAAATGGGTTGAAACATTTGGTACTCAAGCCCCAAAGAGACAAACCATTTACCGCATTCGTGACAAATTTGATGCCACTGGCTCAATTCTTAATGCCCCAAGAACTGGTCGACCCAAAACAGTTTGAACAGAGGACAATAAGCAACTTGTTGCCGAAGCATTTGTTCACAGTCCCAAAAAGTCCACCAGAAGAGCCTCAGCAGAACTGGACATTTCACAAACCTCTATTATACGAATTCTGAAATCTATTGGGTTGAAAGCTTATCGTCCACGGCTAATTCATGGCTTATTGGAGGATGACCCAGACAGGCGGCTGCAATTTAGTGAGATCATGCTGAACGAAATTGAAGGAAATCCAATAATTTTAGATAACATTGTGTGGACCGATGAGGCTTCTTTCAAATTATCAGGTCATGTTAACCGACATAATTGTGTTTACTGGTATAGTGAGAACATGCATTTAACATTAGAGCAGCAACTAAACCAGCCTGGTGTCACTGTTTGGGGTGGTATTTCAAGTTCTGGTGTTTTAGGACCAATTTTTGTTGATGGAACAGTCACAGGTGATAAGTATCTCGAAATTCTAATGAATGAAGTTGTTCCACACTTACAACAACAGCCTAATTCACATGACCCTATTTCCAAAGATGGGGCCCCTCCACATTATTCAAGAGCAGTCCGTGAGTATCTTGATGAAACATTTCCCGAGAAATGGATCGGCCGAAGAGGTCCAATTGAATGGCCTGCACGTTCACCGGACTTTACCCCAATGGATTTTTTCTTTTGGGGAGTACTCAAGGACAAAGTTTATAGTCGAAAACCACGAAGTGTTGGTGATTTGAAAAATTACATCAGAGATGCATTTCAAGAAATTAATGCACAAAGAAACTTGTGCAAAAATGTTTGTCGAAGTGTGAAAGGTAGACTTCAAAGCTGTGTAAATTGTGATGGACAGCAATTTGAGCACCTGCGTTGATAAAATTTTCAGTGCTTTTGTATTGTATTGGTATAAGTTAATTTTTTTATTATTTTGTATTATAGTATACAAAAAAATTAAATATAATTGTATATGTATTCTCAAAATAAACGTTATCATTTACTGTCCACCTACTTTTGGTTCACCCGGTATATATGTTTGAATGAAATGCATAGCAAATATATGTAATGAAAAACGTTAATAACAATACATTGTCCAAATAAGAGTTAGAGGAAAGGTACATATAAAATCTTAAGGTTAATATGTAGTTTACTGGCACTGTTGTCAAACATTTATGCTAAACGAGGAAAGGAGTTTTCTGTTCTTTTAAGACCATGCATGTGGAGTGTGACAAGGTTTTACTGACTTTCAAATATCAGGAAAGGCCACGAGCCTTTTCCGAGACAGAAGAAAATCGTCTGGCGTTAGCGGGAACAGAATCAGTAATCATACTGATTCCTTCTTCTTTTCGTCCTATTTCTTCCTGGTCTTGCAGAAAGATGAGCGGTTCCATTGTTGGGATCTAGTGCCATTTTTATAAGGGTGCCTGTTTGCTGTGTACAATTAGTGGGCCCCAAGTTACGGACCCCTAAAACTACATTTTACAAAGCGCTACACTTCATTATACAAAACATAAGAAAACGCCGAACATGGCTGGCTGAGCCCAGGTACCTCTCTTTTACCATTTCTTTCCGGCGTTTTTCCACTACCTTTTACTGTGTTTCCGCTTCTTATATTGTCTTATCTTCTGTTTCGATCATTCTTATGGTATTATCACACACACACACACACACACACACACACACACACACACACACACACACGTACTGTTCACCCCTTAAGTTAATTGGTTTCAATTTTTAATAAATCTATGGGAAATGTTTGAGGAAACTTCGAATATTAACGTCATTAATGATGAAGCAAAGTCGATAAATTCTGAGCTTAAGAATGTTAAGAGCAGTTCGAATGCAACCGATTGTAAAGCATAAGTACAAGAAGTTAGATGTTTTAGATCATCTTATTACAGTTCTTTAGATCATCTTGTTACAGTTCTTTAGATTTTCTTATTACAGTTCTTTAGATCATCTTATTACAGTTCTTTAGATCATCTTATTACAGTTCTTTAGATCATCTTGTTACAGTTATTTAGATCATCCTGTTACAGTTCTTTAGATCTTCTTATTACAGTTCTTTAGATCATCTTATTACAGTTCTTTAGATCATCTTGTTACAGTTCTTTAGATCTTCTTATTACAGTTCTTTAGATCATCTTATTACAGTTCTTTAGATCATCTTATTACAGTTCTTTAGAAAAGATGTAGATATCAAGATTTACCCATTTTGGTAACCAGGAATTTTTAACTATTGTACGAAACTTCTTAAGGACAAACTCTTTCTATGATATTCTGCACCAAACTCGTAGCTTACCAAAAACAATGAATGAGTTATAGGCAGAGGCGTACTTAGCATTTTGCCACCCATATGCAGGCAACGATTAAAGTGTTTATAGTTGTGTCATTTGATATCGCTAGTTTGCTATTGAAGGCTGCTGTTCTTTTTTATTTTAAAACTTATCTGTGACTCCATTTAATTTGTTAATGCTTATAAGTTATTTATTTTCTTTCTCTAAAGTAATGTTAAAATACGACAAAATTTGCCACCCCTCAAAATTTGCACCCCCCTAGGCAAGTGCCTACTCTACCTATACGTAAATCCACCTATGGTTACAGGGGTAACTTAAAAAAAAATTCTCTCTTGGTACGATGGTACGCAATTCATAACAAGGCTTAATTGCATCGTACATCTGGTAGACCTAACATTACGCATTTATCGATTCTAAAATAGGTATACATTACATAATACAGAGAACGAAATTCAAGGAATTTAATAGTTCACAATTATTTTCAGTTCTACCATTTATGACCTCAAAAAACGTATTTTAATTAGCCTAATTCAAAAAATTACCTTTTTGTTTCTCAACTTCTAAAGGTTTGACGTGGTTTGTTTGGTTAAGTGAAAAGTTTTACCTCCTCATTCTTACTTTTCTTAAAACTGAACCTCTTCTTTGTCTTTGTTTCTGTATACTTTAAGCAGATTTTCAAGATTCATTAAACATATATTTTTGCAAATACAATGTGCGTTATCCTCTATTAACAAAAATGTTCATATATATATATATATATATATATATATATATATATATATATTTAGGAGAAATCCAATGACAATGAGAAATGTAAATGCCATGAAAAGTCTTCTTTAATGCGCAAACGTTTCGAGCAATACGCTCATCTTCAGGCTGTTTAATAACAATGTGAAATTAAAATCAATATTGAATGAAAAACAAACAGAAATTTCTATAACCTATTCGTAAAGACAATTTTAAAGACTGAGAAAAGAGGGTTAAATTCTAAGTTTTTACAGATTTACATATAAAAATTAAGAAGTTATTTTTAAATACATGTAGTAAATGTGAAATTAATACACTGGAAAAATTACCAATAGTACACTGGAACAATGGAACTATCTACCTTACACTGCAGTATCCGAGGCTGACTAATTTGAGCAGAGACAAAGAACGGGAAACACGAGAGGATGGCGAGGGCGATTGGGGAAGGAGGATTATAAGGAATTGGGGAAGGAGAGGGATCATAGCAAATTGAGAGGGACGGCGATGAGTCAACATTCAGACTAGGGGATGTTGACTCATCGGCCGTCCCTCTCAATTTGCTATGATCCCTCCTCCTTCCCCAATTCCTTATAATCCCTCCTTCCCCAATCGCCCTCGCCATCCTTCGTGTTTCCCGTTCTTTGTCTCTGCTCAAATTAGTCAGCCTCGGATACTGCAGTGAAAGGTAGATAGTTCCATTGTTCCAGTGTACTATTGGTAATTTTTCCAGTGTATTAATTTCACATTTACTACATGTATTTAAAAATAACTTCTTAATTTTTATATGTAAATCTGTATAACTTAGAATTTAACCCTCTTTTCTCAGTCTTTTAAAATTTGTCTTTACGAATAGGTTATAGAAATTTTCTGTTTTGTTTTTCATTCAATATTGATTTTAATTTCACATTGTTATTAAACAGCCTGAAGATGAGCGTATTGCTCGAAACGTTGCGCATTAAAGAAGACTTTTCATGGCATTTACATTTCTCCTTGTCATTGGATTTCTCCTAAATATTAAATTGAAGCTCTGTAGAAGCAACCCGCATGATTATATATATATTATATATATATTATATATATATATATATATATTATATATATATATAATTGTGTGTGTGTGTGTGTGTTTTAGCAGACTACGTATTGTGAAAATTCATTTTATAAGTTAGAGGCTTTTATTTTTAACCTCTTTGAAACGTACAAAAATTTCTTGTTGAGGAATTTTCGTATCAAAACGTTTTTCTCACTTTTTTTTTTGCGAAAATGGAGTAACTCCTCTATTTATTTATTTATTTATTAGCAGTTCCGAATCACTAGCAATTTACCTGTTTTGTTCATAAAAAAAGAATGCCCTTTTAACAACAATGTTGTTCTCTCTCTCTCTCTCTCTCTCTCTCTCTCTCTCTCTCTCTCTCTTTGATGGTATAACCTCCAGTTTAGAAATTTGAAAAAAAAGGACTGAAGCTGATCTTCGGTGAAACTGATATGTAACAAAACTTTCTAAAAAAAATTGTGAAAAAGACGAAAACAAAACTGTACAAATAAGTTTTGGAGAAAGAAATTTAACTAAAAAAAAGTAAATCGGGTGAGAAATAATTGAGGTGGAATGTAAAAAATGAATGAAAATGTAAATTAATGGTAAAATAAATTGTAAAAAAAATTTAAATAAAAAATAAATGAACTTTGGTAAAATACAAAGACAAAAAAATAAAAAATAAAACCACCCGCGAAAGTATCAAAAGTTCAGTGAAAGATTAAAAGATTAATTCGATATAAAATTCAAGTTCGTACGTAACAAGATAGGTGGTTGAGGGGGGGGGACAATAGGATTAATCTTGCCCACCTCCCCCCACTGTCTTCCCCCGAAGAAAAAAATTCCTGGCTGGGGCCTTGGTAAACGATAAATTACAAGCTTTTCCATGTTAAAACATGTTATTACGAGTTATATTGAATAATTTGATTCGTTAGGAATTTACTTTGAGTCGATTATATATATATATATATATTATTATATCATAACACAAGGTGTTAATAGATTAAGTTATAGACAGAGCACAAAGCAAAGGCTCCATTAAAGCACCGCTCTACCCGTACACCTATTTAAGGTACGAACAGCTCGCAGCATTATTGCCAAGTACATAAAGGGTCAACGTCACTAACAAGGCCTTCGTACGTGGTTCATCACCAATAGAAGCAGTCAAATTCATAATCATCACTAACCTACGTCGTTATTTTGCATTGTAGACAATTCTATCGTTACAAGTCTAGGTGCATGATTCTTCAAGAGTAAGATGCATTACGAGTTTGTGTTTACTCCTCAAGACACAAACGTACCCTTTCTATTCACAAGTGCGATCAACATTCATATCACTCTAAGTTTGGTCTACACAAAAAACAAAGACACAAATACACAAAAAACACAAATACACAAATACACAAAAACAAATACACAAAAAGCACAAATACACAAATACACAAAAACAAATACACAAATAGTTGTACTGCTAACTATTGTTTTTTTATATAAAAATTTCTAATTTAATCTAATTGGAAGAAAAATTATAATTTAACCAACCTGACCAAATTCAACCCTACCCCTTGTGACCTAACCGGCCATTATTTTGTCTAGTGTACTTAGGGTAAACGAAATGTTTCCCCACACACTCATTTAAAAAAAAAAGAAGTATTTATGGTTGTTTTAAATGTAGTAGGAGGTGCTGATCGGGTCTGGTTGTAGAGCAATGGTAGTTTTCAGATCATACCCCATTGGTAGAGACGGGAGGCTTTGATCTGGTCTAGTTTCAGAGGACTAAGAGTTCTAAGATGATACCCTTGGTCAACCTTGGTTTTGTTTCCGCCCGAATTGTTCATTCTGACGAAGGTCAAGCTTGTCACTCCATCTTAGCCCTACAGCTTAACGTGGAATCCGAACCACGCCTCAGCAGCAGCCCAGCGTCTTAACCACTAGGCTACCAAGGGTACCCATTTATCTACCAACCAATTTTTTTTATTGTGTGGAAGGAAGAACAGCTGGGTTTTGCTGCGCGCCGCCTGCCGTCACCGGATCTCGATCCCGGGGCCGATGGATTCGTGGTCAGCGTCGCTAACCACTACACCACCACCCCATTGGTAAAGAAAGGAAGCTTGATGGGATCTCTCTTGTGAAAACCCCCGAACAGACGTTTTCAATTTCAAGGATGCTACTTGAGTAGACAGTGTAGGATTGTTATTAATTTTAGGAAAATCGCGGTATATTTAACTAAGCTCGCCTGAGAAATTTTTAGTTTTATACAGAAATAGTGATGTTCCCCTTTGCAATAAATGTAGTAGGAGGCAGTGGTCTGGTCTGGTTTCAGAGCAGTGGGGGTTCTCAGATAGTGGGAAGCTCGATGAGAATTCTCGGGAGTCAAAACCTCCGAATAGACATATTTAACTTCAGGGAGGGTACATAGCTAGAGTAGAATTTTAGTTGTAAATAGTGTGTGATACAATGAATTTCATCAAAAAAACATTATGCATATTTACTGGCGGAGGTTGTAGACACCAATCGACCAGGGAAGTACTCCGTGGGGGACATTAAACAGGAATCAGGGAGTGCTGAAACTCCCGTTTCTCCTATCACCGTCTTCCTCAGCTGATCTCTTTCCGTGTCTCAGCTACCCTATGAGCAGTCTAGCACGCTCTCAAACACACACTTCTCCCTTCTATTTCTTACTACAAACACATTTATCTTACACACTACACACTCTTTTGTAATCTTTTATAAAAGCCTCGGAGACCTTGGTTTCAGCTCTCACATTTATCTTACACACTACACACTCTTTTGTAATCTTTTATAAAAGCCTCGGAGACCTTGATTTCAGCTCTCAACTTCCCTTTCTACGTATGTAGGGGTAATTCTTAAATTGAGGTTGGGGAAGAGGAGTGCTGACCATCTGGAGGTACCTCTGGATCAGTTCTCCCTCATCTTAGTAATTCCTATACGAAGGACGCAATATAAATTACGATATGATAAATCTTCCATGAAAAATTAGGGGAATTTATTTCCTTGATGTACACCTTCGTGGGAATTCTTAAATTGGTGTCTGCTGACCGGCTGGAGGTGCCTCTGGGTCAGGCGGTCAGCGTTCCCTTATCTCGGTAATTCCATGCGGAAGATAACAACGTAAATAAATTTTTAAAAGCGAGTCTAACTAAAGGAAGGATGAACAACTGGGAGAGCCGCGCACCGCTTGCCCACGACGGGAATCGAACCTGGGCCGATGGATTTCTAATTAGTGATGCTTACAACTACATCAACTACACCACTGAGGTATATATATATATATATATATATATATATATATATGTGTGTGTGTGTGTGTGTGTGTGTGTGTGTGTGTGTGTGTGTAGAGAAGTTATCAATTTATCCTAATGGAAAATTAAATTTTAAAACCCCTAATCTTTGCTATTTTTGGAAATACTTCTCATGATTTTTTTCAGCCTTTTTTCGAATTTCTCTCACCGTAATTAAAAAAAACAACAACCCGTAAACCTGTAATATATATATATATATATATATATATATATATATATATAATCATTCCTCTTTTAAATTTTGCGTATTTGAGTTGAAACAAGTTTCCTTCTTGTCGAAACATCTTTCCAGAATTGAGTCTGAACTAAAAACCAAAATGTATTTCGTTTCGTTGAAAAGCGAATAATTATTATTTGTTTTGAATAAACGTCTTCGTGACATTTAATATTTGACGCTTTCAACGGAAGACGCCAAAGAATGTCTGTTAAAATTGGAATATGAATTTGTTGTTTCGTTTCAATGCAAGTTTATTACGATTTTGTCGTAAAATGAATAGAAAAAAAAAAGCAGGAATGTTTTCTTTTGTAAATAAATGAAAAAAATGTTTTAAGTTTGGGTAATATATATATAATATATATTTATATATATATATATATACAGGGTGTCCCGTAAGTCTGGACCCATAGGGATTTATAATATATTTTTTTATTATGTTGCAGGTAAATCATGTCACTGACTAGAGAGGAGAGAGTTCAAGTTATTTTGCTGGTCGGGACCCGCAGTCACCGGGAAGTGGCCGAAGAATTCAACAATATGCATCCAGACCGGCACCAATCACACACAGATGTGTTGGCAAGTTGATAGCCAAATTTAAGGAAACTGGATCCGTAGCTGACAAGCCTCGCAGAGGACCTTCAAGGACTGTTACGGAAGACGAAACCAGTACCAATGTGTTGGCTAGCTTCGCTGTCAGTCCCAAGAAGTCACTTCGACGCATGTCCAGCGAAACTGGACTATTTTGTAATTTTATTAATTTTGCCTATGGGTCCAGACTTACGGGACACCCTGTATATTGGATTTAAAGTATTTTGATATTTTAAGATACACGGTTTATTTTATTATTCTTGTTAAACACACACACACACACACCACACACACACACACACACACACACACACCGAAGAAAGATAGATAGATAGATAGATAGATAGATACCTACATACAGAGAGAGAGAGAGAGAGAGAGAGAGAGAGAGAGAGCAATGAAACTATGTATTTTCCAGTGACCAGTTGACGACATCTCTTAAAATGGATTCACATCCACGGGTCTCTAATGGAGACAGATTAGCTGTCCACTATATTTCAAAGCAAACCTTTTAATGGATACACAATATATTAAATATTTTATAGTATTATGACTTTAAATATATTAATTTAATAATGATCTTTATTATGAGCATTAACTATATTTCTCTTTAATCCGATTGTTTACTGTTTTGGTAACATTATTATTATTATTATTATTATTCAAAATTCAGAATTCAAAATTCAGAATTCAAAATCTTTATTCAGAATTCAAAATTTAGAATTCAAAATCTTTATCCAGAATTCAAAATTCAGAATTCAAAATTTAGAATTCAAAATCTTTATCCAGAATTCAAAATTCAGAATTCAAAATCTTTATTCAGTATTCAAAATTCAGAATTCAAAATTCAGAATTCAAAATCTTTATTCAGGAACGAATACAAGTGAGAGAATTTTACAATTTTTAGATATTTGATATGACATTGATATATTCACAGTAATCTCATCCGAATATGTCGTTGGAAGCATGGAAGCTTTTTAGGCAAAATGGCATTTATTTTATTTATTACATAAAAAGAGTGAAAGTGGCAAGTGATAGCAATAGTGATAACAAATAATAATAATAATAATAATAATATAATAATAATAATAAATACAACATAAAGTTTACAAAATATTTCACAATTTTAAATTAAATAATTTAATTGTATATTTAATAGAAAATAAATGAAACTTAATAAAAAAAGAAAAAAAGAAGAATAGATTACGAAGTTAATATTGCTTAATAAAATTAACATAATTTAAATAGTTGATTACAAATTCGGAACTTCATTACTATGATAAAAATGGCAGTAGTGAACTTATACTGTACATCAGTAGCTGCTAATGAGGTGCTTTTTTAGTAATTTGCGAAATACATTTAGTGATGAAGACTTTCTGATAAGCATGGTAATTGCGTTCCATATATCTGCTCCTTTGAAAGAGATTGTATTTCCCGCAGTTTCTGTTGTATAGTTAGGTGTGTATTATTAAACTTTATACTAATGCCTCGTCTTATACATAAAGTACTGAAATTACAGTTTGAAGAGTGACAATATATATATATATATATATATATTATATATATATATATATATATAAATATATTATATATATATATATATTAATATATATATATATATAATACCATAGTTTTATCATAATTTTATCCCTTTGATTTAGCATCGCTTATTTGCTACTCACGTGTTTTATTGTGAAATTCATCCCATATATATATATATATATATATTTTTTTTTTCTTATAATAAAAAAGGATAATTGTATTGCTTAAATATTTATGGATAATTGCTTTACCGTGCAGTGGTCTATTTTAGCTTCGTTTTGCCAATTATTTACTTTTTTGTGCATCCAAAATCTTTGATACTTTTCTCTTTTTTTTCTATTTTTATTTTTATTTAATTCGTCTTCCTTTATTAGCGTTCTATCTCCGTTAGTCTGCCTTTATTTCTTGTGTCTCTTTTTCTTCTTCTTCTTCTTCTTTTTCTTCTTCTACTTTTCCTCCCTTTCCGTTCCTCCTCACTCGTAAGAAGTAGACATTTCGTTAGACGTTTCATTGTCCCAGTTTTTTTGTGAATTTTAAAATGTCTAATGCGTTAGATATTTACCATTAGCTAGACATTTGGTTAGACATTTCAGTAAGTCAATTGAAATGGTTAAATTGTCCTAATTTTTTAAACAATTAAAAAAGACTAATCCGAATTGTCTAATGAAATGTCTAATGAATTGTCTAACAATGAAATATCTAATGCATGAACGTTTAAGGAGTTTACTGTAAGCTTAAATATAAGTTTAAGTTTACATGAAAAAAAGTGTTTCTTAAAAACTTTTGACTTTCAATTTATATCCATTTCTTCTCGTAACTGATTCTCTGTCCCCGTCAGATAACTTCCTATAATTTACATTATCACAGTCATTTATACTCGAATTAGTTCTCCTGTAGAAGTCGACGCTTTTCGAGTGAATACATATCTAGTTCAGCCAATTTTTCCTGAAATATTTTACTTCTCAGTTCTGAATTCATTTCGGTTGCTCTAGCCCGAACCCTTTCTAATTTATCAGTGTTTTTCTCAAGTATAGGCTGTCTAACTCAGAGATTGAACCTAGGGTAGGCCTACTGTATACCAAGGGGGTCAGGGACACAAGCTGGTTCTTAATCTTAAAATGTTTTACTAGCCAAGGCCAAGCCAAATAAATAAAATTAATAAATTTGTGAAAAACACTTAGAGCGCATAAATCTACATGACATAATGAATAAATCCACACACATAATGTTTCCTCTTTTCGAGATAGCCTATAAATACGAAGACTAAATAAACTGCGTCACAATGTCAAAGTATTTTAATTATAATGCGCATGCGTCTGGGCGCAAAGAATTTGTATAACTTGTTATACAAATGAATTTTTAGTTTCTACGCTTTTATAAATTTGAATAATTTAAGCACAGTTTTCTGATATTTGAAATATCTATTAAACACTTCACAATAGCTACTATGCATATCAGAAAGCTAAGTTCATAATGAGATGTCGAGTAGACGTTTCATATAGACACCAAACGTCCATAACCACTTAGAGTGCTTTACTCTCTCTCTCTCTCTCTCTCTCTCTCTCTCTACTCTCTTAACTCTCTTCCTATACCTCTTTCATACCTCTTTCGGATAACAGAGAATTACCAAATACAGAAGAATTGAGAGGAGAGCAATTTGTCAGGCTTTCCTTGTCTTGTTCCAGTTGGGATTTACCCACTCTGTGTTATATTGTCAAGGAAGTGGACGGCAATTTATGGATGGAAAAATCAGGCAAAATCAACTGAAAAGGGAATCTATGCACTGACACAGCAAGAACGTAGCTATACAACTTTGGTGTTTGCAAGAAAGTTGAAAGTTGCAAGAAATAAATATATGTTCTGGAATCAAAGCTAAAAAGTTCTCACACAAAGATAGAATCGTGCGGTTGGCCTAATATATGTATGGTGCTTGGTACCCGGTAAATGTTCCGTGCGTCGGTGTCTCTTCACACGAAAAGCGACTTGTTTTTTGCATTCACATAGCCAGGCATACCCGGCTCATTTGGTACCGTCCTGAGCCAGGCATCTAGTCTTCTTTTGAAGATTTCAACTTTGATTCATGTGACGTTCCTGAGGTCCTTTGAAAACTGGTTAAAAAGTCTTGGCCGCCCTAACAACCATGGTATTTTCCTTCAGTGTTGAGGGTATCCCTTGTCGGGCCTTTACTTTGGGAACACTGCACATTCTACCTTTCCTATTTTCCAGCGTTGTTTGGATGTTAATTGGATTTAGTTTGATGTTAGGTACCAGTTTTTCGATCATTTTCCATACGTAAATTATGGTGCATCTCTCTCTTCTTTCCAGCAAATACAGATATAATTTACGGAGCGTTTCCCAGCAGTTGACTCAGTTCTTTGCAGCCATCAATCTTGGCTGTGAAATTCCTCTGGACTTCTTCTAGTTTATTCATTGCTTCTTTTTTGAATGGGGACGTCAAGATTGAGCATTATTCAAGTTACGATCAGTGTTTTCAGCAAGGGAATCATTACCTTCTCGTCCCTTCTTTGGAAGGTTCTCAGCAGTTGTCCCGTAACTCTTTTTGCTTTGTTTATCGCTCTCTGATTCTATGTTTCAAATTTTGCATCATCGGTCATTATAACTCTCTATCTGGGGCATAGTATTAGGGTGTGTCAATTTGGGAGGTGAAAATTAATTTTTGCCAATTCCTTCACTGAGGGGTTTTAAAAATATGCTTTTGGATGTGAAGAATTCAAATCTGCTATTATTTTTGTGATTGCTCAACACTTAGCTTGGTGAATCTACGTTTGATTAAAAAGCACATAAATGCTCTCGGAAAACAACATTTATTAATTTTAGCTTCTCAAAATGTCAGGTAATGCTAAAAAATTTTAGTTTCTCTGCAAAACATATCCAAGTAATCATAAAACATATCCTTGTAATCATAAAACAACATTAGAAAGTAATGACATCAGTAAAAAAAATATTTAAACAAGTTTCATCAAGTCTTGCTTTGATTCGTTCTTGGAAATCAGCCGCCGACTTGCTTCTTGGCCTCTGATATAGCCCTCACGTTTCTCATGTGTAACACCCTGCCTGCTGCCTCTGTGACTTGTTTCACACACCTCTCTATTGACTGAGCATGACAGGGCCACTGTGGAACTTGCATAGGCTTGTCAAAGAACTTCTTTACTTCTGCTGTAGTCAGTTTACATGTCAAAGGAGGTTCAAATACCCCGTCAGACCAGTCTGTCAGCTCCAACACGGAAGAAGCACTGGGGTTGACTGGGTTGATGGAAGGTGTCTTCCTGGGACGTACAGAAAGATCTCCAAGTGTGTCATCATCTCCATCCCTCATGTCAACAATCTTTTGGACACCAGCTCTCCTCTCCTCACTGTCTTTCGCTGAATGCATACCATGCTGAGCGCTTGATGGTTGGCAAAACAGCATCCACTACAGCCTTCTTTTGCAGCCTAACTAGCCGCAGCTGAAACAAGATGTGGCGTGGGCCTTCCACCCAAGAGTGTTTTACTTTGATGTTGAACCAACAGGGGTAGTACACTAGTACACACCAACAATGTATTCCACTATCAGTCTTAAGTTGTTGAGGGTTTTGCCTTTAAGGCCATGTTTTGAAACCCATATGCGACAAAGCCTGTTTGCTGTTGTCAACCACCTTCAATGGCTCACTGGACCAATTTCAAGAAGGGCCAGATCTGTGGGAAGTTCTCCTGTCCTTATGGCCCGTACGCTTGATCAGTAGAGAGATCCTTTACGACATTGTCACTCAGTGAAGTAAGAGGCTCTCCAATTGAGAGTTTGGTGAATGAAGGATCAATTTCAAGTTCGGTTGCAGTGTCTAGCATCTTGCCAATATTACCTGTCCACTTGTTGTTAGACAAGGTCTTCCCATCCAGTGCTGAGATCAAGTGTCGCAGGGGTAACTCGTTAGTGTGGAGGGCACAAACTAACCAGATCAGCTTACGGCAAAGCTTGACCTCTACCCAATGCATGGAACCACCCTCCCAGCCAGTGTTAACATTTGTAGAATCACCTCCAATGGCCTGCAGGCTTTTATCAATGCCCTTCTTCTTCATGAAATCTACAAGATTATCAGCAATAACTTCAGCAGGTTTTTTTCTCGTTGAGCCTTTCTCAGGAGTGAAGTGGTAGCGATATCTTCCACCTGGCTCACTGCACACAGAATAATGCTCTTCTTTGATGCTGGGGAACTGACGATCTGAATTGTCTGCTTTCAGCATAACTTTAGTTGTATCTTGACGGCCGTCAAAGAAGATGCAGTCAATTTCACCCTTCTTACAAAGATCATCAAATTCCTGATCCAGGGATCTCATAACTTTTTCTTGGGCCCTCTTGACTTTATTGTGATCAACAAGTCTCTTGTCTTCTTCAGTGATCAAGCCAGCATCCATAAAGGCAGCAGTGGTGATGGCAGCTGTGGCACGCAGGCCAACACCATATCTGATGCTATGCATAGCAACATTAGGTATTTCTAATGTGTTGTACTCTGGCTTTTTATTGGAAGTTGAAGACGTGCTTGGTATTTCTAGTGTCACTTCATAACTTTCATCCTTTCCATCTTGAGCATCAGCTATTTGTTCTTCATTTTCATCATCAGAGAAAATTATTTCATTTGATGGCATCGAAACATCCTGCTTACTTGTCTGCTTATATTCAGCAAGCCTTCTTCTTTCGTCTTCTTGCCGCTTCTGCTTTTTGACTTGTCTGTTGTGCTCAAGTTGATCTGGCAAGCCAATCTGATGTGGTCCAATAGAACCAGACTTGTCTCTCTGACCTTTAGTGAAAGCAAGTTCCTTCACAGGGATCTTCATCTCCCTAGGGCATGTACAGTTAATGTGAGTTTCGTTTTTGCAACCAGCATCTGCAAGGCAGCCAAATTCAGAGCAGAGAACAATTTTACACTTACAACTGAGGATGTCAAAAAGCTTGTCAAGTTTTGCAATGAAAGCCTCTTTGACATGTAGCTTTCCTCTCCCAAGAGATATGTTTTTGGCCTGGTCCCAGCTCTCTTGGATCTTGTTTAAGATTGTGACTCGTGAATTTACAACGGGGGCTACAAAAGAACTGTTTGCTCGTTCCCACTATTCAAGCACTTTAGGGTAAATGTCCTTTGCAAGACTGGCTGCTGGGTAGTTTCTCACATCCTCACCACTTTGTTCTCTTAGCAGTAGCCCATATTTCAGAACGTCTCGCAGAGTTGGGAGTTCAGAGGGCAACAACTCTCTACCAGTTCCAATTAGGTTGCTCATATGTGTGAATGTCCCCAGTCTTGTCCTCCTTTTAGAAGCCATTGTAGGTCAATTCCCACTGGTTAGGATGGTAGCACTGACGGACAAGTAATCTTCAGCACACTGATGAATATGTTTCAACCTGTGAAATAAGCAAAACCAGCAGTGCATTATATATACAGCATATATAATTATTAATATAATAATTATTATATAATTCCACAAAAAAGTCAAAAAAGTCACTATTTTTATGTAGCTTCTTACCAAGCAAAACTAAATATTAAATTAACAAAAATATCTTTAGAATTCCTAAGTCATGCTGCAACTTTTTAGCACCCCTCATATTTGGAATTTGAAAGTTGAAAAATTCGACACACCCTAGCATAGTATGCTGTCTGTTTAAGTTCTTCATTTCTTCCATATCTCAAGCGCTGAAAGTTCTCGGTGTTAAAATTCATGTTATTGTCTTCTGAACTTTTGTATGTTTTGTTTGTATCCCTTTGTAGGGCGTCCACCTGTTCTGTATTGACTATTTTTCTGCTGAACTTTGTATCGTTAGTAAAGGATGTTACAATACTGCTGTTGTCTACTTCGTTGTCTATGTCTGTCAGCCTGATAATGAATAGGAGTGGGGCTAATACTATTCCTTGTGGAACTGAGCTTGGTACTTCCGATTCTGATGATGTTGTAACTTTGATTTTTACGGTTTGCTACAGTTCCCTGAGGAAGTTGTAGATCCATTTGCCTACTTTACCTGTTATTCCCCTGTGTTTCATTTTATGTGCTATTATGTCATGATTACACATATCGAATGCTTTAGCAAAATCCGTGTATATTACATCGTAGTTATCACTGCTTTCAAGTGCGTCTATGATATTGTTACAGTGCTCTATTAATTGTGATAGGCACGATCTTCCTGATCAGAATCCGTGCTGGTTTTCATTGAATCTTTCCTGTGTTCTCCAAAATGTCATGTATTTTCTACCTGAATATTCTTTCAAATATTATGATGAGATGTGATGTCAGTGACACCGGTCTATAGTTCTTTGCTTGAGACCTATCCCCCTCTTTATATAGAGGAATAATGTTCGCTCTTTTTAGTATGCTCGGTATTACCCCCATGTCCAGGGATCTTCTCCATATTTAATAAAGGGGTGTGGTTAATAGCCTTCGCTATATCTTCTGCAGTAACTTCAAAATCAGTTATACTCGTACATTATCCATTTAATTCCTCTTCAAAAAAGGTATTTCTGTCAGGTACTGCTTTGTCTCTATTTAGGATACTGAAAGCCGATTGATATTGAGCTCTCAATATTTCAGCTATTTCTTTTAGATCATCGGTTAGCTCATTATTTACTTTCCTTAACCCTTAGACTACAAAGTAGGTCCAATGGGCCAAAAATTCAACCTGAAGCGTTCTTATCCCTAAAACTACCAAGTGGGTTAATTGGATCCACTTGGTACCGTACTCTAAGGGTTAAGGGTGCGATAGTGATCCGCGTTTGTGTTTTTCTTTGCGCGAAGCTATAGAAGTGTTTTGGATTATTTTTCATTGTTTTCATTCATCTTCCTCTTCTCTCTCTAAATGGCCCTTAATTAGGGCTTGTATTTCCCTGAATATACTTTCCAATTTTACTTGTATCACGTTTTTGGTTTTTGGTGTTGTCTGTGCAGTTAATTAACTTTATATATACACTGTGTATATATATATATTATATATATATATATATATATATATATGTTTTTTGTTCGTGTTGTTGTGTGTGTGTGTGTGTGTGTGCACGGCTTCACATTTAACGAATATTTTAGATAAAAAAGGGGAAAAATCAAACATTCGCCCTAATAGCTATACCCTCTTTAACATAAAATAATATGTACTCAAAAGGTTTTCTACTAAAAACCAATTGTGTTCCAATACTTTATTAATATTAAATTAATCAAAACGCTTCCCATCATTCCTCTAAATTTATTGTCACGCGGCGGGGCTCGAATTAGAGCCTCCAGCATCAAATATCAATCGTTCTAGACCAATGAACCATTAAAGCACATTGAAATTTATCTTCTGAGAGGAGCGACTGAATCTCCTAAAGATAGTCCTTCTCTGACTTTCCTAAGAAATATATTCTCATGAATATTAATATAAATTTGGTCCTTACGGTCATCGGTCTGGAATCGCTATGGTATTAGTCCAATAATGTATCTTTTGGGGCCATATATATGTCGAGCAGACGACACTCTCTACCTATTATTAAATCTTTAGAAATATATCATTGAAGGGCAGTTATATATATATATATATATATATATATATATTATATATATATATATATACACACACCTTTCAACCTTTTAACTGTTCCGCGCGATGATTCCTCACTTCACGAAAGTCAAGCTTGTCGCCCCTCCTCTCGAGTTGACCTGGTGAAGTAGTGAGTTGGTTTCTTGTACTCTCCACCTCACATAGCCAGGTACGCCCGGCTCATCGGGGATTGTTCTAATCTTCTTTTGAAGATGTACACCGCAACTCCACTCGTGTTCCTTAGGTCTTTGGGCAGCTGATTAAACAGTTTTGGTTCTCTCACAACAAAACTATTTTCCTTCAGTGTTAAGGATGTTCCCTGTCTAGCCTTTAATTTGGGAACACGACACAGTCTTCCTTTTCTACTTTCCACCGTTGTTTAGGGAGTTACAGGGTTCAGAGTAAGATTAGGGACTAGTTTCTCCATTATTTTCCAAGTGTAAATAATGGCGTATCTCTCTCTTCTCCTTTCCAGTGAATATAGGTTTAATTCGCGTAACCTTTCGCAGTAATCTAGTTTTTTGCACCCTTTGATCTTGGCTGTGAAGCTTCTCTGAATCCTTTCTAGCTGTCTAATGTCTTCTTTTTTATATGGGCATGTTAGGACCCAGCAGTATTCCAATTTCGGTATGATCAGTGTTTTCAGTAGAGGAATCATTATATTCCTATCCCTTCGTTTAAAGGTTCTCAGTATCTGCCCAGTTATTCTCTTTGCTCTGTTTACTGCTATCTTATTTTGTGTTTCAAATTTCGCATCATCAGTCATTACAACCCCTAAATCTTTTGATTTAGAATTTCTCTGAATTTCCTGTCCATTTGGGGCATAATATTCTATGGAATTTAGGTCCTTCCTTTTTCCGTACCGTAATAGTTGAAATTTCTCAGTGTTAAACTTCATATTGTTGTCTTCCGTCCACTTGTAGATTCTGTTCATGTCTGTTTGTAGAGATCCTATATCTTCTGGGTTTCTTATTTTTCTACTGATCTTTGTGTCATCGGCAAAGGATGTTACTGTGCCGTCTCTGGTAACGTCCTTATCTATGTCAGTTAGCATGATTATGAAGCGTAGTGGAGCTAATACTGTTCCTTGTGGTGCTGAGCTGAGGACCTCTGATTCTGATGAAGATACTCCTTGTACTGTAACGACTTGCCGCCGCTTACTAAGGAAATTATATATCCATTTCCTTATTTTTCCTGTTATTCCCATATATTTCAGTTTATGTATTATGATTCCATGGTCACACTTGTCGAACGCTTTGGAAAAGTCTGTGTATATTACATCATAGTTTTCATTACTTTTCAGTGCATCAATAATGTTGTTGTAGTGTTCCATTAGTTGTGATAGGTATGATCTGCCTGACCGAAACCCATGTTGGTTATCATTTAATTTTTTCTGAGTCTCCAAAAAGTCATAAATTTTCTGTCTAACTATTCTTTAAAATATTTTAGTGAGATGAGATGTAAGCGACACTGGCCTATAGTTTTTGGCCTCGGATCGATCTCCTCCTTTATATATTGGGGCTATGTTCGCGCTCTTCAGGATGCCCGGTATTTCTCCCGTGTCTAGTGATCGTCTCCATATCCAATGTAGGGGCTCAGAGATTGCATTCTTGCAGTTTTTGATCAGTGTGGCATTCCATTTGTCCGATCCTGCCTCTGAGTGTGCTTTTAGTTTCCCTATAGCTTGTGTAATATTATCTGTCGTAAAGTCGAAGTCCGTCATACTTTCCCCTTGTCATACTTTCCGATAATGGAAGCATCCAACATCTCCCGTTGCAAGGAAGTTCAAAGCGCAGCCGTCAGCAGGTAAAGTTATGCTAACACTGTTTTGGGATACACGAGGCCCTATCCTTGAACATTATTTAGAGCGTGGAACTACAGTAACAAATGCATCGTATTCTGACATGCTTCGGAATGAGTTAAAGCAAGCAATTCGCACAAAACGGAGAGGGAGATTGTCGGAAGGTGTTATTCTGTTACACGACAATGCGCGCCCTCATACCCTCATTCCAAGGCGAGGATGACCTGAAGGAGGCGGTGCATGACTGGCTACGCACACAGCCAAAAACATTCTTTTGTGATGGCATTAGGAAGCTTGTAGATCGCTGGACTAAGTGTATTGAGAAACAGGGAGACTATGTTGAGAAGTGATGTGTTTATAATGTATCAGATATGAAAATAAAATTGTGAAAATAAAAAGTGCGGATACTTATTGAATTACCCTCGTATATATATATATATATATATATATATATATATATATTGGTGGTTTTATATATATATATATATATTATATATATATATATATATATTGGTGGTTTTATATACATATATATATATATATATATATATATAGAGAGAGAGAGAGGAAGAGAGAGAGAGAAGAGGAGAGAATATTACTTATGAACATCCGTTATGTGTTCTCTCGGGTGTTCAAATATGCTCTAGGTTGCGCTAACTTTTACCTTGTCGTAACGCAGTGGTTAGCGCCCCCCCCCCCGACTTCTGTTGAAAAGGTACTGGGTTCAAGTACTAGCAGGGAAAATGTTTGCAAGATATTGCCCTGAATATTTAATATACAGGGTGATGCATAAATGTGTTTCATAAATAGCAAGGTGTATTCTTGAGACAAAAGTAAAGAAAAAAAGACCATATAAATATAAGTCGAGAAACCCGTAGATTTCGAGCTAAAGCACGCGACAGAAAAATTAAACAAGGATTTTTGTGTATTTTGACAGGTGCACAGAGCCGGGTGGTCCTATTCCTTGGCCACCACGATCACCAGATTTAAATCCTCTTGATTATTACTTGTCGGGTTATTTAAAAAGCCCAGTTTATGTTACAGAAGTCCGAGCACGTGATGAATTGTGGCAACGAGTTTGAGACAATTACGAAACGATCCGCAATATTCCAGGAATTTTTGAGTTTCAGACAATCACTGGTGCGACGTGCTGAGGCATGCATTCAAGAAGAAGGAAAGAATTTCGAACATTTACTTTAAATGACGTAAATGTTTCACACTGTGTATTTGCATAAAATGTAAAAAAATCTTTAGGAGTTTAATTTTTCTGTCGCGTGCTATAGCTCGAAACCTACGTGTTTCTCAACCTATGTTTATATGGTCTTTTTCCTTTACTTTTGTCTCAAGAATACACCCTGCGATTTATGAAACACATTTATGCCTCACCCTGTATATATATATATATATATATATATATATATATATATATATATATAATTTTACCTCAAAATTTAAAGAAACAGGACAAAAGATATTTATTCAGAAAGAGCTTCATGGACCTCTATTGTTCCCTTCGTCCAGGAAGAGTGTCTCCGACATGAAATAATCTCACATTAAAACGAAAATAATTTGTCTCCGATTTTTTTCCTTTCATTTTAACAGTAAAGTGAAGTGTTTACAGTTTGAAAAATACGGTTAAATACAGGGATTGACGTCTCTCTTTCTTAAACAAAGAAGGAATATCAACGAACCAATCAATTTTTAAATTCGTAATAACAAAGAGTAAAAAAAGGTCACACGTAATTTGGCGACACGACATCGAAATCAACTTCCCTGAAATTAAAGAACAAAAATACTTGTTCCTTTTTGACATGGGTCTAATTAGAGGGAGTTTCCAGTTACCCATTTTTTTTTTAAATTTAATTTTTATGCCAAATGAGTCGGTTGGTTAACTGTCAGATGTACGAAGCCCTATACAATTTTCTATCTATTTAACCTTTTCTTGAATATATAAACGACCAAATGTTTTACGACGAAAAGAGAAAATAGAAATTAGAATAATTGGAAGGATAACTATAATTTTATATAAACGAAATTTCATGTCCTCATTACTGGAATCAATTTCAATTTTTATCTATTTATAGGCGTGCGTCTCAATATACGAATCTGTCTTTCCCTCTATGTATCGGTTTATCTATCTCTTTATATGTCTGTCTGTTTGTCTATTTATCTACTTACATGTACGTAGAGAATATAAAACCCGAAAGTGTATCTCATGAAAGTTTAAAGAGAGTATTTAGACGTATATCAGAGCAAAATATAACTCCAAAACGTGATTTTTCTTGGGATGAGGAGACAAAAACTATATATATATATATATATATATATATATATATTCGTCTAAATTCACAGATAGACTGGCCAATTGGTAGATAGATAGATATATAAACAGACAGATGTTATTGACTTTATACAATTTTCTTCTTTTTATATTTTGTTTAAAAACTTTTTCAAAGGCAAAACGTGACTGAAATATTATTAAAACTATTAAATTCGGACTAAAAATTATTTAGTAAAATACCAAACAGCACCCTATGCATTTAATACTGATATTTTATTTATTTATTATAATTTATTATAAAGGGAAAATATTGTGTATATACAGTGCCCGCGAAAAGTATCCGATCACCCTTGAAATTTGTATTTTTTACATAAAAAACAATGTTTAAATGTATACTAACCTTATATTAGTATTTTGTCATCTGTCCTTTGGTTTGCATGACTTGTTCTAGACGTTTTGGCATGGATTTAATCAAGTTTTGACAAACTTCCACTGATATTTCCTTGCACCATACCTTTTTGATGGCCTCTTGTAATTTTTCGACTGAGCCAGTGTCGTGGCATTCAACCTTATTTTTTATTATTAGCAACAGATTTTCTATCGGATTGAGATCTGGACTATTACCAGGCCAATCCAAAATATCAAATTTATTGTCAGTAATCCATTTTGTCACTATTTTGGCCCTGTGACATGGTGCACCATCATGCATGTATGTTTTTGTCCTTTGGATTGCCATTGCCATTGGAAGTTTATCCTGTAGCATTGCTAAATACCGTGCACCATTCATAGTTGTGTTCTTCGGAAGAAAATATAAGTTTCCACGCCCATAGTAACCGAAACAACCCCAAACCATCACACTTGGAGGGTGTTTCATTGTCTTTAGGGTGTATTTAGGGTCCATCCTATTTGAGCCAATAGGCCGGCGAACCTTTTTTGGACAACTTCTGAATGTCAAAAATGTCGACTCATCGCTAAATAAAACCTTCTTCCAGTCATCAACAGTCCAATGAATGTATTTTTTACAAAATGCGACACGTTTTTTACGCATTTTTTCATTAATGAACGGTTTCTTAGCAGCATGGCGAGATGGTAATCCGAGTTCTTTTTGGAGCCGCTCCTGGATAGTTCGTTCAGAAACACCAGATAACAAATTATTCATATTAAATTTTATTTCTTTCGCAGTTATTGTTGGGTTTTTCAATACTAAACGTTTCATAAGTTTGTCTGTTCGCGAATTTGTTTTTCTCGGTCTGCCAGATCGTTTTTTAGGGACTGGCGTGGTTAGGCCACCATTGTTCTTAGCCCGTGAAACCCATAAATTAACGGTACTTTGGGATATGTTTAATTCCTTAGCTATCTGTCTCTGTGATTTCCCACATGCATGCAAAGCAACAATAGCACCTCGACAATCACTCTTAAGTTGTTTTTTAGCACACTTATATATAAATTTTATTTACACCACTTTCTGTAAAAAAAAAAAAAATATCAAGAAATTTACACAAACAGTGAAATCTGACAAATTTGAGACACAGCCACCCGCAACGAAGGCTACCAGAACACTAATTTGAGAATGCGTTGGATAGCTCTCATATCAGCGAGCAACCTCAAAGTTACCAGATGTCGCTAGAACAAATAGAAAGTGAATTACGTGTCTCTGAATATCAAGGGAAAATATTGTATTTTCTTGAGTGATCGGATACTTTTCGCGGGCACTGTACAAGCAAGAAGAGGAAGTTATTTCGTAAGGAAAAATTGTGTGCTACTTTGTTTGCTTTTGCAGGGGTGTCATGCAACAAATATTTTTGGTGGGGAAGCACTGTCAGAGAAATAACTTTTAATCAGTTGTAAGAAATCAGTAATTGAGCGCTTTAACTACATTTTAAAGATAAGAAAAGTCAACAGTATATATAGGGTTAATTTATTTGAATTCTCTTATCTTTACTAAATATTATTTCGTATTATTTCGTAAATATTAGTATAAATGTTTTGGGGTGGGCATGTGCCCCCCCCCCCCCAAACGTCTATGGGCATGACGTCTCTGTTCTTTTGTATTAAATCTCGTTTCATTCTTCAATCTCGTTTCAGTCTCAAGAAACCAGTATTAATTTCCAAGTTATTCCTAGATTCCATTTGCCGGAAGCACTTTCCATGTTCATCGCTAAAAGCATCCAGATTCTCAGGAAAAAGGTCTTAACGAGTGTGTAAGAAGTGATTCTTTAGTGACATTCGGCAGCCCATGGTTTTTTAGTCATCCAAAAGCTTTGATACCAATGCCTCATATCCCCTCTGCCTTTTTATTTCCAAAGAATACTCTTAGAACTGCCTTGAAAGATTGCCAAGCAACTAATTCAATATCAGACAACTTGTTATAAAAAATTGGATCATTTACAGTCTTACGATTCTGTAGTCCAACAAAAATTCATTCTTTTAGCTTGGCTTCACTAATTTTCAGGACAGCATTGAGATAGTTGAAATTCTCTCCTTTTTCGTCTAAAGCTTTAACAAAGATTTTCACTCAGCCCAGATTGATATGTAGAGAGGGAAGAAAAAGTTTATTGGAATCGACTAATGGAGAATGTTTAACACTACTCCTTCAACCATTACTGCTTCACCAAAAAGTGCTGTTGAACGGCTATTCCAGAGGCAAAGAAAGCAGCCAAATTTTGTGTTTTGAAGTCTGACTGCAACCCAAATAGAAGCCCTATGACTTTCAAATCGCCATAAATGTTCCACTCATGGTTCCTATACTTGATGACATTGAGAAGGATGACCATCCTTTTATGAGTCTCTTTCAAATCAACAGAATTATTTCCATTATATAAAAGATGTCTTTAGACTTAATTTCGAAGAATCTATAAACCGATGCTCCATTGGGGTTATGCTCATAACTTTCATGCATAAGGTCATTGACATCCGTGTACACACAAACAGGATCTCGTATTTCAAAGTAGGTTGACAAGTAGGTTGACAAGTAGATTCCATTGCTGCAACCTTGAACCAAGAAGTTCAGTTTGTTGTTTGACAAAGTTAAGTCACGTACCAGATCATTCAGCGCTTGTTGATTTATCAAGTGTGGCATTCTGTCTTCTTCCTCTGGAGGTTTGTATGTGTCATCTGAGGCTGAATGTGTGTGTGTCTTCTTCAGCTGTTGGCATATGTTCATCATACTGTCGTTCTTCCCAAATTTCCAGTGGAGTTGGAATTAACAATTCTTCCTTATGAATAATTGGTTTAATAGCAGAAGGCACATTAGCATATTCGATATTATGTTTGTTGTGAGAAGATAACCCAGTAATTTTTGGGAGACAAAAGTAGTAGTTGCTGGTGTGATTCTTTGGCTGTCCCAACACGCATCGGGATAGCAAAAGGAATTGAAGTGCATTTTCCTCTTATCCATAGCCTGAGATTCGTTGTACATGAAAAGCAACATATAGTATAAGGAACCCAACGTTTGTCCCGATCTCCAATTTTGCAACCAAAATAAAAATAATAAAGTATTTTTATGAGTGGAGACATAGCTTTTCGTTGCGAATTTGTTGTAAGTTTGCCACTCACACAACAAAAACAGTCTGTATTGTTGCTATAACCACGGATACCACTTAAGTTCGACGCATAATTCATATCTGAAAAGAGACAAAGAAAGACATTAAAATATACCTGCAACTCAAACACAGAGAAAAAATATACCTTTTCCTAATGAAATTCATACGGCCAAATTACTTTCAAATTCACGTTAAGTGATATTTAAATTCACGCATATAACGTGTATATAAATGCAACTCTAAATTTTGTAGTGCATCATGAAACTGAATATCACTTTCTGCATTTCCATTTAGAATTTTTCCCAGGCAACCGTGGTCATGTTAGTAATGAACATGACGAAAGGTTTCCCCAGAACACTTGTTGCCATGGGAAAGCGTCACCAAGGCAAGTGAAATTCAAGTATGATATCACATTACTGCTGGACACTGAAGAGAGATGTTCTTGGTATAAGATATAAATGAAACTCTCCCGCTATTTAATATGCTTTAGTCATGTTTCCTGTTTAAATATTATTGAACAACATAACAACATAACAACATAATATGCTTGTTCATATCTCAAAACTTACACGTGATATGCAAAAATGGATACTTTTGCTGCAGTCAACATGGTCGATTTTACAAAGGAAGCCTACTTTCATCCAAAAGACAAATAAAAAATTAAAATTTGTTGCCCAGTATTATCATTCAAGAAGGCCAGAAATTGACACAGCGCTCAGGCCAATTAATACGGCCTATTGCTCTAACTCTTGTTTTACTATTACTAACACCATCGAGATTCGAACCCCTGACCTCAGTGTCTTCACTTCTCTTCTAGGGAAACAGTGTTACCCCCTGACATGCGAACGATGACATTGTATGTGCATACTTACATGTATAATGAACTGGTCTACGGTCAAAATGTTTCGGAAATAAAAGTAGTCAATCTTTACTAATTTTGGGTCACTGAATACGAAAATGATGCCTAAAATTGCCAATTGGCTCTACATATTTATAAAGATATCAGGCAACCCTGCACCCTACTAACTGGACTGCATCTGTCGCGTAATATGTAGACGCCTGTGACACATCGACGCATTGACTCTACTGCGCATGCGCGTAGTTATATTTTTTTATTTTAATAAATTAATATAAATATATACATATATATACAATAAAATGTAAATTTAAATTTATCTATTACATTATGTATTTGTAAATTATTTATTAAGTAATAGATTGGATCATTTTAACATATTGCTTCCCATAATGTTTTTGATATTAATATAAATGGAATACTAACCTAACTTAACCATACCTAATTTAAAATTATTAAAATGCAATGTAATTACATTAATTTATTAAAATAAAAAAAATATAACTACGCGCATGCGCAGTAGAGTCAAGGCGTCGATGTGTCACAGGCGTCTACATATTACGCCACAGCATCAGTTCATTCGCGGAAGTCATACAGTGCACCCTTGTTAAACTCTTTTTAGTGTTTACTTTTGAAACTGAATTTTTTTCAGCCTAATTTGAACAAAGATGCCTCGTAAGTGCGTGAACAGTGTAGATAACTTCTGTTATGTTTGTGTTGAATTGACTTTTGCTTCACAAAAGCGTGCTATAACCGCCGTGATTAGGAAAGCCTATCACCTTTATTTTGGCTGTAAGATTGGAGATCAGGACAAGAGCTGGGCCCCACACATATGCTGCAGTACTTATGCAAACAAACCTTCGCCAGTGGTTGAATCGGAAAAAGAAATCATGCCTTTTGCAGTGCCAATGGTGTGGAGGGAACCAACAGATCATGTCAGCAATTGTTACTCCTGCATGGTGCCTCCAGTCAAGAAAGGTATTTGCAAGAAGAAAAAGTGGATTTTACAATATCCGAATATACCCTCTGCTATACGCCCGGTACCTCACGGCGAAGGACTACCCGTTCCTGAGCCCCCACACTCATTCTCCCTGGAGTCAGAGGACGAGGAGAATGAAGGATCCTGCGAAACTTGTGAGCCTTCAACTTCACAAGACCCTGAATTTGTTTATAACTTGACATCTTATAAACCGCACATGATAACTCAGAATGAATTAAACGACCTTATCAGAGATTTAGAACTGCCAAAGAGTAAGGCAGAGCTGTTGGGCTCCAGATTGCAGCAGTGGAATCTCCTCGCTGAAAATGTTAGAATGTGTAAGTTTCGTGACCGTCAAAAATTTTTTGTCCCATTCTTCATCATGGAAGGTGACCTTGTAGCTTGCAACGACATCGATGGTCTGATGGCAGCTCTCAACATTATTCACAATCCTGATGAGTAGAGGCTGTTCATTGATTCATCGAAGTTGAGTCTAAAAGCTGTTTTGTTGCATGTTGGCAACGTATTGCCATCAATTCCAGTTGGTCATGCAGTCCACATGAAGGAAACATATGACAAGATGATGCGGCAACTTGAGAACTGCATAAACTATGACAAACATCAGTGGCAGGTTTGTGGTGACTGACAAGTTGTAGACAGATTACGACGACTGCAGTCGGTACAGACAGAGTAGAGAAAATTTTCTAACACTTTAAAAGACAGACTATGATTTGAACTCACATGTAAATAGATACCGTAAATATAGATTGGCCAATCAGATTAAATATATCTTCGTAACACGATACAGTTCTGCCAGCAGGCTAACTCTGACGAGGCTCTAACAATTTCATTGTAGCATGATACATGGGAATAATAAAATCAAAGTGAACAAATTTGTTCGTAGAAATATATGAACTTAAAAAAGATACAAAAATATACATAAGTATTGCGTAATCAATAATGATGCACAAAAGCACTTTAATTAACGATTTTCTTGACGGAAATGACGCATAAAATATTAAAGATCTATTTCCGGAGATAAGAAGCTTATTACTGTTAATATAAATAGACCGGATAATGACTCATAGTAAAGGGACTATTAAAATACTGAAGACCGGATGAGGAGTTTGAAACACAAAACAGTATATATATATATAACTCATAAGATATTTCAGTTATTTCGACGCAAGTTGTCGGTGCGGAGCGATCGACAGGTAATACTAAGATGTCGATCGCACAAAACTCAGTTTAGCGGCCACCAACCCTGATAAAACAAATTATAGTAGAGACATGGGATAAGGGGAGGGGGGACAGGGGGACGGGGGCACGGGGATAAAGGGGTACGGTAAAAGATAATAAATATAAATAAAAAATAAATAAATATTAAAAATAAATTAAATAATTAAAAAAATAAATAATAATAAATAGTAATATAATAAAAAATAATATAAAATAAAATAATAACATAAAGAAAATCGATGGAAGAAAATCCTGATTTCGCTTAGCTGTTCATTGATTCATCGAAGTTGAGTCTAAAAGCTGTTTTGTTGCATGTTGGCAACGTATTGCCATCAATTCCAGTTGGTCATGCAGTCCACATGAAGGAAACATATGACAAGATGAATAAGCAACTTAAGAACTGCATAAACTATGACAAACATCAGTGGCAGGTTTGTGGTGACTGACAAGTTGTAGACAGATCTTCGACTGCAAGCGGGATACACAAAGTATAGTACATTTTCTATATGAATATGATAAATTGAACTGACTTGACTTGTAACTAAATACTGTTTTGCCGACATTTTCTCTAACTCTGGCGAGGCTTGACAACTGAGAGGCCAAGAGATTAATGATATAATTGTAATGAGTTCACGTCTCGCAACGTTCCTCTTCATTTATTATACTAATGTGAATTACTATTGTATTGCCGGCATAAGTTTGATTAGATAGACTGACGTACGTTACTCATTTTATGTAAGTTTAGTCCTTTGCGGATATATTACTGATGACGTAATAAGTTAAAAAAAAAAGACGTATGTGGTGTAATCTTAAACTCCGTGATGTCAGGGTTATTTTTAGATCCGCGTGGGCGTTAAAAAAAAAATTGGCGAGTGACGTCAAGTGAAATGTATATTTTTAGAACAGAACAGCGAAACGCAGGTAATACTAGCTGCATTTCGGTTCTAAAGGAATGAAATTTTTTAGTTTTTTTTATTGTTTTATTCCATATAACTTCACATAAAATACAATTCTATTAATATAATTAAATGCATACTCATTTTGTTGAGATCCTTCAGGTGTATATTTACCGACATATATTCTACCTAATGACCTAGTTAAATCATTAGTAGATATCTTAATCAAACTTTGTGGGAATTGAGCAGTAACTTGTTGACCTAATTTGAACTGCACAAACTATGACAAACATCAGTGGCAGGTTTGTGGTGACTTGAAAGTTGTTGCTATCGTGCTTGGACTGCAGCCGGGCTACACTAAGTATTGCTGTTTTCTGTGTGAATGGGATAGTCGGGCTAGGACTTCTCATTACATCAAGAAGGATTGGCCACTCCGACACTCATTGGAACCTAGAACAAAAAATGTTCAGTATCCTCCACTTGTAGAATCGAGCAAGATTTTGTTACCACCCTTACACATCAAACTGGGCGTCATGAAAATTTTTGTTAAGGCTATGGATAAGACGGGGGCAGCTTTTAAGTACCTCGGTGGTAAATTCCTAAAGCTCAGTGAAGCAAAAACCAAGGAGGGTGTATTTGTTGGTCCACAGATCCGCGAGCTTCTTAGAGATGAGGAGTTCGACCGTATCCTAGGTGGTGAGGAGAAGACAGCGTGGAATGCTTTCCGTTAGTAGCAACCAATTTTCTCGGAAATACCAAAGCTGACAATTACAGGGAGCTGGTGGAAAACCTGCTGTTGTCCTATCAAAAAATGGGCTGCAATATGTCTTTGAAGATACATTTCCTCCATTCGCACCTGGAATTTTTTCCGGCCAACTGCGGAGCAGTCAGCGATGAACATGGTGAACGTTTCCACCAGGATATCTCAGCGATGGAGAAACGCTACCAGGGGAAATGGAGTCCATCATTGTTAGTAGACTACTGCTGGACAATAGCAAGAGATGCTCCAGAAGTTGAATACAAGAGACAAGCAAAGAAGCGACGGGTTGAATCAATATAAGTGACTGCATTATACAGGTATGTTACTAATATATGGTATACATATAAGCAAAATGTGTAACTTAAATTTGCTTGGAAACTGTAGCCAATCGACTGTTTTTATGGTCATATTCGTTTTCAGCACCCCAAAATCCATAATAGGAAACACATTTTATCTCCGAAGCACAAACTTTTTCAAAATTTGTAGACCAGTGATATAATTAGTACAGGATTACAGAATTACAAAACTAAAGATTAGCGAAGACCCCTTATCAGGACCGTAACTGGAGTAAAAAAGTGGGAAGGGGGAGGGACGAACATAATCCTATTGTTAGAAGCACTCATTATTTATGGGAGTAATTATAAAAGTTGTCCCCCCCCAACTTTTAGAATTACTCCCATAGATAATAAGTGCTTTTAACAATAGGATTGTGCTCGTCCTCCCCCTAATTTTTTTACTCCAGTTACGCCCCTGCCCCTTATGTAAGTACGGTTACTATCGTATGTTTATGTATGAATTCATGCTGTATAGAATCACTGACTTATACTAGACACCCACGCAAGGCCGCCTACAGGGGGCTACAGCCGGTGCAGACGTCGAAGCTCCTGTTTAGTGAGGAGGTCCCAGTACACGTCCTTTAATATTAAAAGATACGAAAGGGCCTCGTTCTTGAAATTCGTTACGGGCCCGAAAATTTCTGTAACTTTCTGTGGGCGGTCCTCCACCCACATTCATTTTAGTCATCACACGAAAGGATCCCACGCAACATTACTTTCACTACAATCTCACCTCAAAAAATTAACATCATTATTGAATCGCTTTACATTAAAACTTTGACCCCTACGCTAAATGTTGACTCATCAGCTGTCCCTTTAAACTTTTTATAATCCCTCCTCCTTCCCCAATTCCTTATAATCCCCCCTTCCCCAATCGCCCTCACCATCTTATCTTATCTTATCTTATCTTATCTTATGTTTTCTCGTTTTGCCTTTGCTTAAATCAGTCTAGCCTCGGAAATTGCAGTGAAAGGTTAGTTAGTTTCATTATTCCAGTGTACTATTGTTAATTTTTCCAGTGTATTAATTTCACATTTACTATATGTATTTAAAAATAGCTTCTTAATTTTAAATGTAAATCTGTATAACTTAGAATTTAACCCTCTTTTTTCAGTCTTTTAAAGTTTGCCTTTATGAATAGGTTATAGAAATTTTCTTTGTCTTGTTTTTCATTCAATTATTGATTTTAATTTCACATTGTTATCATACAGCCTGAAGATGAGTGTATTTGCTCGAAACGTTGCGCATTAAAGAAGACTTTTCATGGCATTTACATTTCTCCTTGTCATTGGATTTCTCCTAAATATTAAATTGAAGCTCTGTAGAAGCAACCCGCATGATTATATATACTCAAGGTATGGACAAGATGGCCTTAGGGCTTATCGCCATGTTTGGAAGACTTCACGAAAGTTTCTCAAGTCAAAACTGGACTGTATATATATATATATATATATATATATATATATATATATTTTTTTTCTGTACGAAGGAAGGGGCCAAGGGCGAGCGCCCGCAAAAGTTACCCCTCCATAGAAGAAAGAGAGAGAGCCGAAAACAAGGTCTCCAAGGCTCAACGTTGTCACTATTTTTTAATAAATTCTGAGAAGATTGTGTAGTGTGTAGGATGCGTGTATGTGTAGTGAGGAAGAGAGGGAGAAGTGTGTGTGTTTGAGAGCATGCTGGACTGCTCACAGAGTAGATGAGACACAGAAAAGGATCAGCTAAAGGGGACAGTAACACGAGAAAAGGGAGTTCCAGCATTCCCTGTCTCCTGCTTAACGTCTCCCCACGCCCGCGGAGTCCTTCCCTGGTCGATTAGTGTCTACAATCCCCTCCTTATATATATATATATATATATATATATATATATATATATATATATATATATATATATATATATATAATCATGAGAGTATGTTCAGCATTTTCAGACTAAAAAAAATTAGTGTTAATCGCAAAAGGACAAAAACCATGATTTTTCCTTTTTCCTTCTGTATTCCTTGCATAATCCAGGACAAAAATTAGATATAAAAGAATGCCAATTAGGGGAAAATGCAGGGTTCTTCCCCTCCTCTCACCCCTATTTTGGGGAGGGAGGGGATTGAATGGCTTCGTTTGAAATCATTTCAATTTCGATTTCACGTCAAAATGTCATTTGAATAATTCTGATCGATTAAAGCCCAAATAGGCATAAAATGAGTTAAAACACGAAATTATTCGTCATATATATATATATATATATGGAAACGTTGAAGTGAACTGATCGTCTGGAACAAAATAGTAGATTTCAATTTTTTAGGTTACAGGTAAGGTTGGATTAGATTAGATTTGGTTGGTTAAGGTTAAACTATTACTACTACTACTACTACTGGTAATAATAATAATAATAATAATAATAATAATAATAGGCCTTATATTGTATTGGTTTATTTTAATATAACGATTTTTTATTGTATTAACATGAGTTTTATTTATGTACAGGGTGTTCGGAAAGTCACTGTGCACTTATATAATCGAGATCATCCACACACGCTTGATGACCTGAAAACTGCAATAACTGCGTACATAAGGTCCATTTCAAAAGAAGAACTGACAAAGGTGTTTCAAAATAAAATAAGACGGGTCCAGGCCTGTATTGCTGTTAAAGGACATCACTTTCAACACCTTTTATAAGTTCTGATGGTCCCATCCATAACCTCTATCATATATGCAATGTTATTGTATGCTATTAAATAAATATAAGTGCACAGTGACTTTCCGAACACCCTGTAATAACAATAACGAGGAGGGAGCGCTTTTGCGGGTATTCGCTCTTGGCCCCTCCTTCCTGCATAAAAAAACAAACTCTAACAGTTTGTCTAAAGTGAATTTCGTTTAACTGCATAAAGTTGCTGGTTGACTTGGCAGCGTGTTTCTGATTAGGCCTAACGTATGGGAAGCCGAAACACGAAATAGATTTTATATAATTTTATTTAATTTAACTTTTGAAACACGGTGATTAAAGGTGGAGCTAATTATCATAAAATGAATATGACACTGAAAGATAGAGACTCATTAGAGAGGTTAAGCCGGCCTGAACCGACTACAATTATGGATTTTACATTAAAAAGTACTATGAAACACAATGCGTCTTGAGATCACAAAAAAAAACAGGGGAAATCTATTTGAAAATGAGGCACAGAGTTGCCAAGTGTAAATTTTAATACTAAATGCTCTCGACATACGAGCTGTGATTTTAAAACTAATCTCTCTCTCTCTCTCTCTCTCGGCATTTAATATAAAACAAATTTCTAATTAATAATCACGTCAAGTTGCATTAATTAACAATCACAATAATTGTATTTATTACAATATTCTGTACATAAATAATTTAAATTATTTATAGGATTTGCAAATTATTTCGACAAATTTTAATTGAATTTTTTTGTTTTGAAAGACAAACTAAAATGGAAGTAACGGAAAGAGTCCAATTTTTTAATGAATGTGACGATCAAACTTCACTTACGTTCTAATTATAAATTTAAATGCTATTATCATTTGATTATTATTATAATTAAATTTATATCCACAAGTGATGGCAAAAAAGGGGTGGGGTTAATTTTAAGGAAATACAGAGCTTTTTCAGACTAATATATGTGCTGTAATTGTATGTAAAGAAATCGATAAGAAGTGGATACGTTGTGGGCATGTCAGAGAAGTTAAGCGACTTCAGGTCGATCCGTGGCTTAGATTTTAGGTCGATCCGTGATTTAGACTTTAGGCCGATCCGTGATTTACACTTTAGGTCGATCCGTGATTTACACTTTAGGTCGATCCGTGGTTTAGGCTGTAGGTCGATCCGTGGTTTAGATTCCACGTTAAGATGTAGGTCCCCTCTATTATATGACAGTGAATCTGGGTGGTAGTTCGATGGATAATCTTCCGTGTTCGGATGATATAGCGACACCGTGGTTCAGATTCCAAGTTAAGCTGTAGCCTTTGTAAGTAGCCTTCCTAACTTACCCGAAGTTAATCTTCACCCAGCCAACCAACTAAATGATAATGAATTTATATACTGAAGCGTAATATTATTTATAGTTTGTGTATGTTATTTGCTGTACACAATTTCTGTTTAGATCTTGTTTAACCATTATGGTTTACGGATATCAAAACTGTAATTTTATTTTTACTTCTCATTTATCCTCTGAACTTTAAAGTCGAGATATAAAGGTATGAAATGGGCGTTACAAGCGTAAATCATTATATGGAACGTTAACAGTGGCAATCTGTAACATCAAACGCCATTCTTATAAAGGAAAGAATCGTGCAAGAACTGAAAAAGAGATGAGAGAGAGAGAGAGAGAGAGAGAGAGAGAGAGGGAGAGAGAGGAAGAAAAACGAATAAGTATATATATATTGGCAGCTACATAAACAGAGAGGAAATACAAACAGATAGAGAAATAAAGGGAGAAGTGTGTGTTTGAAAGCATGCTCAATTGCTCATAGGGTAGATGAAACACGGAAAAAGATCAACTAAGGAGGACAGCGACAGGAGAAACGAGAGTTCTAGGATATCCTCCTCCCTGTCTATCTCCTGCCTAACATCTCCCTCCCACCCCCTCTCCAGAGTACTTCCCTGGTCGATTGGTGTCTACAATCTTCACACACACACACACACACACATATATATATAATATATATATATATATATATATATATATATATATATATATATATATATATATATATATATATTAAAAAGAAAGAATCCATGATACTAAAACAACAAGAAAAGGCTCGCTCAATACGGTAACAGCTCTTGCGCATATACAATACGTTTCAAAATCCTTAAGAAAGTAAACTGAATTTGGTCTTAGCGGATGGCGCATTTGTGTGCAAAACGGCGAGATGTTTTTCAAAATAAGGATATCCTATTTTTATATAAGAGACTTTAATCTTCTTCTTGGGAATCCTTCCTCAATATTGAAGATTTGTTGGTATTGATTTTCTGTTCATGTTTTCTCTTTGTTTTTTCTTGATTTTATTGTTATTTGTTCTTAAATTTGTTCTTATATTTTTAATGTAAAATTGGGTTTTTATTTACCAAGGAAATTTCAGAGCGGGTAAATGGTATATATTTTTTCGAGAACTGTTTATGTTGAATACACTGTGTCGGTCTAACCGTTTACCAGATAAGCCAAGACGTGAAGAGACATAATACGGGATACTACTCTATACCCATAAGGAATACATATTAATACATATTAATATATATTAATGCATGTTAATACATGTTCATCTAGCCTCTCCCAAAGAAGGGCGACCGCTCTCAATCAACCCTCCAACTATCGTTCAATTGCTTTGATTTCTTGTCTTTCTAAAGTTTTTGAATCTATCCTTAATAGGAAGATTCTTAAACACTTCTCTTCTCACAATCTTCTTTCAGATCGTCAATATGGGTTCCGCAAAGGACGCTCCACTGGCGATCTTTTTGTAGATCTCTCTAACACTTGGCCATCCTCTTGGAATTTTGGTGAAACCTTTACTTTTGCGCTGGACATATCAAAAGCTTTTGATAGAGTTTGACACAAATCTTTGATTTCGAAACTGCTCTCCTTCGGTTTCTATCCTTCTATTTGTGCCTTCATCTTGATTTCCTTTCTGGCCGATCTATAGCTGCAGTTGTGGATGGCCACTGTTCTTCTCCAAAAGCTATTAATAGTGGTGTTCCTCAGGGCTCTGGCCTGTCACCCACCCAATTCCTCTTATTTATCAATGATCATTAAGTCGCACTTCCTGTCCTGTCCATTCCCATGCCAATGATTCCCCTCTTCATTTCTCCACCCATTTCACAAAACGTCCCCTCTCAGCAGTCACTCCATGTTTCGTGTGGGACGGCTATGATGCACCTGACCTCTGATCTTTCTACAGTCTCTGATTGGGGAGAGAAAACCTTTTGGCTTCCAATGCCTCAAAAACTCAGTTCCTTCATCCGTCTACTTGTCACAATCTTCCACACGACTATCTCCTTACCTTTAACAATACACAACTCAATCTTTCCACTTCTCTTAACATTCTTGGTGTTTCCTTTTCTCGCGATCTTTCCTGGAAAGATTACGGATACTCTCTTTCCAAAAGAGCTTCTAAGAGGTTAGGTGTGCTGTACTACAGGCTCCGCAATTTCTTCACCCCTACTCAGTTGCTATCTATATATAGGGGTCTTGTCCGCCCCTGTATGGAGTATGCTTATCATGTGTAGGGTGGTTCAACCGATACAGCTCTACTTGACCAGGTGGCATCAAAGGTTTTTCGTCTCATCAATTCCCGTCTCTTACTGACTGTCTTCAATCCCTCTTTGCCGCAGTGTTGCGTCACTCTCTCTTTACACTACTTTTCTGAATTTTCTAACTGCATGCCTCCTCCTTTAAGGAGAGCACCAAGCACCAGACTTTCGACACATTCTCATTCCTTTTCTGTCCAACTCTTTAACGCAAGAATTAATCGATATTTTCAATCTTTCATCAACTCAACCGGTCAGCTCCGGAGCAATCTTCCTCAATCCATCTTTCCTCCTGTCTATGACCTACAGTCTTTCAAACGCAAAGTGTCCAGGCACCTCGAAAACCTTGGAGCTTGAATTTAGTGCTCTTCTTCCTCTATTTGCGTGGAGAGAGAGAGAGAGAGAGAGAGAGGAGAGAGAGAGAGAGAGAGAGAGAGAGAGAGAGAGAGAATTTATATTTATTACAAAAGTTTTGGAAAAAAGTTTCTTTAAACAAACATTTCTTAAAAAAATAATAATAATAATAAAATAAACTTCTCGTATTATTATGAAAATTGACCTAAGCAATAATGAGCCAAAGTTACTTTCAAAAGCAATTAGTACTTAAGTACTTAGTTACAACTAATGAAAGTAAAAATTTACTTTCATGAAAGAACTCAATCATAAAATAGTTCAGGTTTGTTCAATAATAAAAGACGTTATTATAAAGGCAGATAAACCCTTTAATGAATATTTTTGAGGGGTGGGGGGTTTCAGCCCTTTCATTTGTTATATAAAGTGCTCATTATAACTACATTAAAGGCTTTTAGTAAGAAATAGTTAAAAGCTGTACCATATATTATATATATATATATATATATATATATATATCTGAATTTATATGTTGTTTTAGGTTAATTTGTGGATAGAAAGTAAAGGCTTCAATGTTTTTTTCAAAGTACTGCTCTACCCGTATACCCATTTAGGGTATGAGCAGCCCGCAGCATCATTGCTAAGTGCATATAAGGTTAGTGTAATAATGAGGCTTCCGTACGTGGCTCATCGCCGCTCATGCGGCAACATAATCCACTGAACAGCATGGTTTATATTCATTTTGCGAGTTTGAATTGTAGATACTCCTGTCTTTGTAAGTCCGGGTGCATGATTCTTCAGGAGCAATATGTACCGCGAGTTTTTGTTTTCTCCACAAGGTAACACAAATGTTCCCGTTCCAATTACAAGTATGATACATTCATATCACCTTGTGCTTGCTCTACACAAACTGGACGAGAAACTCAGAATCTCTGCAATTACACGATATATACAGGGTGGCGCAAAAGTCAGGAACCATAGGCACATTTTAATAATTTGTGTTTTAAGGTGTGTTTTGTTCTTTTCAGATTTGTTGTTGAACCTATGGCACAGAAATTGATAGTAGATGAATGGGTGGAGATAGTTTTAATGTGTGCGAGGCGTGGTAACACACACCGATCAGTTGCTACCTCTTTTAATAACAAACACCCTGAGAGGCCGCCAGTTGTTCAGGCATCAGTTAGAAAACTGTTCACTCGCTTCAAAGAAACGGCAAGTGTTCATGATCGGCCGCGTAGTGGCCGGCCAAAAAGTTCAACCGATGCAGCAACATAACTAACGGTACTCAGTCACCTCGAAAACAGCCCACGTAAGTCCTTAAGAAAGTTATCCCAAGAAACGGGTGTCTCCAGAAGATCCATTCAACGAATTCTTACAACAAATCGTTTCCACTCCTACAAAGTCCAACTCGTTCAGGAGCTGCACGGTGACGACACAGAACGTCGTGTAGAGTTCTGCCAGTGGGTTCTACAACATCGACAGCTTCAACGAAGGATCATGTTCAGCAACGAAGCGATATTTCACCTCAGCGGTCGTGTCAATAGGCATAATGCACGCTATTGGGCCAGTGAGAACCCACACGGGATTGAGGAAGGACATGTGCAATTCGATCCACAAATTATGGTGTGAGCTACGTTCTGGGAGGGGGGGTGTCGGTTATTGGTCCGTACTTTTTCGACGGCAATGTAACAGGTGAAACATATCTGCATATGGTGCAAACATTTCTAATGCCCATACTGGTCGACATTCCATTGGCAGAACGGGCGGAGATGTGGTTTTAGCAGGATGGTGCGCCACCACATTTCGCAACCATCGTCCGGAGCTCTTTAGATGAAACATTCCCAAGCAAGTGGATCGGACGGCGAGGGCCCGTCGAATGGCCACCTAGGTCTCCAGACCTCAGCCCAGAACCATACGTTCTCTAAAGGATAAAATCACATCTGAGTGTGCCAAAATCAGTACGAATGTGTTAAGGAATGTTCAAACATCATGCATTTAACGCGTCAGAAAGTGTTTCCAAGTGGAAGGCCACCAATTCAAACATTTATTATAATTTAATAAAATGTGCCTATGGTTCCTAAGTTTTGCGCCACCCTGTATATACATATATATGGGAAAGATTTTTCATAAAGATAAATTCTGGTTAGAATTCAAAGTTAGTAATGTAATTCTTTAATAGTTTCGTGGATAGATTACACAGCTCAACAAAAAAAATTTTTTTTGTTTCGTTGCCAAGGAAATTCGTACGAATTTAGGGTATTTTGGGGTTGCTGAATTCCAAAATGAAAGTAGTTTTTCCGATTTGGCTCTAGTTCTTGAGATAATGAATACCCTCAATTAATAGGAAACGTAACCATAACGCGTGCATATAGGAAACTACCGGAACATTCTAGATGGTGAGACACGCGAATATTCTTAGTGTTTACTCCGCGATCATGCATCTCTTCCAATTGCTCACTCAACAAAACTTAAAGAAGAATATGAAAATATCAAAATGGTCCTGCAGAAACTCTGCTATCATGAGCACCAGATGCCTATTTGTGTTGATCTAAAGATGATAAACTTCTTGCTTGGGCAGCAAAGTGGATATACGAAGTACCCTTGTTTCATCTGTTTAAGGGATAATAGGGCAAGGCAAGATCATTGGAAAAAAGTGACATGGCCTTCAAGAGAAAACATGACTGTAGGTGCAGCGAACATCATTAACGAGCCTTTGGTTGACAGGGAAAAAATCATCCTCCCACCACTTCATATCAAGCTAGGACTAATGAGACAATTTGTTAAGGCCTTGGACAAAGATGGCGATTGCTTCAAATACATTTGTAGATCGTTCCCTGGACTAAGTATGGAAAAACTAAAAGCTGGAATCTTTGATGGCCCTCAAATCCGTACACTTATCAAGGATTCTAATTTCACAAAATTTATGAATGGTGTTGAAGCTTCTGCCTGGTGCAGTTATGTCTCAGTTGTCAAGAACTTCTTGGGTAACCACAAAGCAGACAATTATGAAGAACTGGTGCAAAACATGCTCACAAACTTTGAAAAGTTGGGTACTAATATGAGCATAAAGGTACACTTTCTCCATAGCCACTTACACAGATTTCCGGATAATCTTGGTGATTTTAGCGAGGAACAAGGGGAGAGGTTTCATCAAGATATCAAGGTGATGGAGGAAAGGTATCAAGGCAGATGGGACAGACACATGATGGCAGACTATTGCTAGAACCTCCAACGTGATTGTCCTGATAACCCACATAAAAGAGAATCGTACAAACAGAGATTTACTATACATTAATTGTAATTATACGAATCAGCTTACTGTGTTTATCTGTTATTATACCGAATGAAATGCCATTATGTATTTCATGTGTTTACTTTTGTATGATTTGAGACAATTTCAATGCGATTTGTAAGTATGCTCCGCCTGAACATTAAATTTTTTGCATTTTTACGTGTTTCAATGGGGTACCAATTATCTCATAAATTAGAGCCAATATAGGAAAACCGATGTCATATTCGGAATCAGCACCACAAAGTTACCCCAAAATCACTCTAATATGATTGGCAATAAAATGAGTGTTGACCAGTGTTATCTAAATCATATTATTATATGTATTTTAAATTTGTTTTCATCTTTTAATCCATAATAGTTTTCGAAAATATCTTTAATATCAGTAGTAAAACTATATATATATATATATATATATATATATATATATATATATATATATATACAGGGTGTACATAAAGTCAGGATCTATTTTTGTGAAGGACTTGGAAATTATATGGAATTCAATCATAAAATGATAAAGTGGTAACATTTATTAAATAATTAAGAGTCGGATTCGACGTGACGCCCATCAGTATCCCTGCACAGCTCAAATCGTTCCGCAGCATTTCTAAACACATTCTGGAGCATTTGCGGGGTTATGTTATCTGCAGCAGTTCGTATACGTGTACGTAAGTTTTCAAGACTCGTAATCTTCGTCTGATAGACGTGCGATTTGATAAAGCCCCATGCAAAGAAATCTAAAGGGGTTAAATCTGGTGATCTCGCTGGCCAAGGTCTTTGGTTGCTTCCGCGTCCGATCCAGCGATTTGGAAAACGTCCATTTAGATAATCCTGAACAATTTTGGCATAGTGACAAGGAGCACCATCATGTTGATAGACGACGGTACTAACAATCCTATCCCCGTCGTCTATCAACATGATGGTGCTCCTTGTCACCATGCCAAAATTGTTCAGGATTATCTAAATGGACGTTTTCCAAATCGCTGGATCGGACGCGGAAGCAACCTTGGCCAGCGAGATCACCAGATTTAACCCCTTTAGATTTCTTTGCATGGGGCTTTATCAAATCGCACGTCTATCAGACGAAGATTACGAGTCTTGAAAACTTACGTACACGTATACGAACTGCTGCAGATAACATAACCCCGCAAATGCTCCAGAATGTGTTTAGAAATGCTGCGGAACGATTTGAGCTGTGCAGGGATAATGATGGGCGTCACGTCGAGTCCTACTCTTAATTATTTAATAAATGTTACCACTTTATCATTTTATGATTGAATTCCATATAATTTCCAAGTCCTTCACAAAAATAGATCCTGACTTTATGTACACCCTGTACAGTATATATAATATTCGGCCGCTGACATTTGGTATCTCTGCTTGGACTGAGGCCTCTGTTCCAATGTTACCAAATCTATAATTAAAAAATAAAACAACTAAATTCTAAATGTTTCTCTTCGGCTAAGATCAATTACATAAATGAGTTAATTAAAAAAGTAAATTTATAATTTATTTGCTGACACCATTATTGGATTAAAAATGTGTAACTTTAGGAGTCCATTGTAAACGTGACACTTTTCCTGGGCACGGAGAAGGTTAACTCAATGCCTGAGAGTTCAAAAATCAGCGTCACTGTCATCTTTGGCATTGCTGTAAGAGAGAGTTGTCTGTCTAATCTCCTAACGAACGAGTGTAGTGAATAAATATGATATTCAGTTATAATTCCTCTTTCTTATTTATTCTTGCGCCAAGTACTTTTCTCTGAAATAAAACTTTGTTTATGATAACGCCCTCGTTTTTATCCTTCCAAGAAAAGTGACGTGTTCTCCTTCCAACGCATCGAGAAGAAAGGACAATCGGAGGTCATGCAAGTGTTCGTAAAACACGCAGTCAGATTGGAATCGACCTCAAGACAGAGAGAAAAACCTCTAATTAACTATATAAAACATTCATTACTTCCACCCCCTCACACACCCACCCCACCCACACACACACCCACACACACACACCACACCCACACACATATATATATATATATATATATATATATATATATATATATATATAGCTGATGTTTCTTTTAAATGATAAATCGCAAATTTTATTCCAGGTTTGTATTAATTGGTTTCTCAAAGTCTGTTTGCATGTAGGAGTTTCACTTCTAAGGGCAAAATCTTCTTAGAATTTGCGAAAACATTGAAGTCAGGAGAGACAATGCGTTTCCTAGTTCAAGGACGGAGTTTGAAGTGAGTTTGTAAAGAACAACTTTTCAAAAGGAATAACAAATTATCCGTAACTTTAATGTATAAATAAAACAAACAAACCTATTCGTATGTTTTAAAGTAAAAAACCTTTTATTATCTTTTCTACGCTGTCAAACAATTGATTTCTGTTTTTGTTTTTTTTTTGTTTTTTGGTTATACTTTTGTTCAACAATTTTAAATGCTTCGTCAATACTGACTATTAATTTGATTGCCTGGTGTGTAAATAGTTATTATTAAAAGAGAACGGATTTATACTGTCTCATAACATATGCAAAACGATGCGCGCACACACACACACACACACACACACACACAAATGTGTGCGTAAGTGAGGTTGAGGTTCGCTAGTACTAATTGATGAACTCAAAAACATTGAAAACTATGAAGTGATATACACAAACTTTGTCAAGATGTTCGACAAGTGTGATCATGGAATCATCGTACGTAGGTTGAATACAGAGGAATACAAAGGACACCAAAGAGCAACAGAGTGGCTGGTCCCTACGAGGCTGTATGTTTAAGAAGGAAAGTTAAAAGATGCAAGAAAATTTAAAGACAAGCGAAAGTTTTAAAGCAAAGCAAAGAGGTTGAAAGAAAGGAAAGAAAGTTAAAGTGAAATTTGTAAAATAAAGAGGAGAAAATCCAAGCGAAAACCCTACAATACTTTTACGCGCCAACAAATGCTTCCAACTGGGGTTTAAGACAAGGATAAGCATCTAGTCTCTTTTTAAACGACTCGATCAAATTAATTTGAACTATTCTAGCTGGTAATCCATTCCACAAATTAACTATAAGATTGAATTTGAAAAAATGTTTAGCTTCATTAGAATTAAAATGTTTACCCACTAATTTGAGACCATTACCGCGAGTTTTATCTGCATTTCTGAAAGTGAAATAATTTTCGGCGTTGACATTATCAAAACCTTTAATCATTTTAAACACCCGGAATAAATCTCGTCGAATTTGCCTTTTTACGAGTGAGAATAAATTTACCGTTTTTAAACAGGCAGCGAATGATTTGTTTCCAAGTCTAGGAACCATCTTAATAGCCCGTCGCTGCACTTTCTCCATTCTGTCTATGTTCTATCGTAAATATAGGGACCAGAAGTGAACGCAGTATTTCAGGTGGGGACGTACTAAGGAATTATATAATGTTAGCGTTCTTTTCTCCGACTTAAATTCAAATGATCTACCAATAAATGCTAAGATTCTATTTGCTTTTCTAACACTGATTACTCAGTTTAAGTGTGTCGCCAACAATAATACCCAAATCTTTCCCTTTCGCAACATTCATTATTGTTTTGTCGCTCATAGAATACATTTCTTTAATACTGTTTCTACCAATATGAAATGTTTTACATTTGTGTACATTAAAGTTCATTATTAAAGTCCACTCGAGTAACTTATTATTAATATCTTCTTTAATCCGCAAAAGTTCTGCCGCTGATTTTGTTCGTTCCCCGAGTTTGGTATCATCCGCAAATTTTGAAATTATACACTTAATTCCTATGTCGATGTCATTAATATAAATAATAAAAAGAACTGGTCCCAGATCTGATTCCTGAGACACGCCGCTAGTTACACTTTTCCAATTAGATGCTTTGCCATTAATGACCACTATTTGTTTACGTTCACTAAACTAATTTTCGATCCATTTGAGAACATTTACTATCAATTCCGTGGGAATGAAGTTTAGCTAATAATCTCTTATGGGGCGCTTTATCAAACGCCTTTTGAAAATCGAAATATATAACGTCTTCTGGTTTACTCTCGTCATATACATTTACAATGTCATTAAAGAAATCGAGCGGATTAGTAAGGCAAGAACGATTACGTTGAAATCCGTGTTGAGAATCTCTGACTAAAATTATTAATTTCTAAGTAACTAACTGGTTTTTGACCCGAACGATCGTCTCCATAAGCTTACCTACTACTGAGTCAGACTAATGGGACGATAATTTTCCCGGAAGCGATTTGTCATTTTTTAAATATTGGCCTAATGTTTGCAAGTTTCCAAATGAACGGAACTCCTCCAGACTGTAACGATTTATCGTCATTATTATTATCATTATTATTATTATTATTATTATTATTGAATATATATGTAAGAGGAGAGACATTGCGCAGTTCATTTCTTTAAGTACCCTAGGGTAGAGCTTATCTGTACTGAGAGTTTTATTAGGATTAATTTTACCTCTGACCGAGAGTACTTCAGTTTCACTAATGATAAAATTGTGAAGTTTTAAATGATCATCACTGAGCATGATTACGGGAACGGGAATGTTGTTTATATTTTCGTTAGTAAAGACAAAAGAGAAGAATTTATTTAAAACTTCCATCATTTGTAAGTCATTGTAAATTTGTTCGTTATTTTCGCCTATGAATGGCCCAATAGTCCGCAAACATAATTATAGAAGTCCTTTGGATTTGGTTTAATTTGGTTCACTATATAGGGGTGTCAGGAAATGATTGCCCCCCCCTGTAGAGCAAAAACTAGAAGAGATAGATAAAAACCGGCGAGACCACTTGAAAGAGCGTTAAAATCTGAATAAAAACCATTATATTCTATTCCTGTGATTTTAATTCTTACCATTTTTTTCCCCACAGAAACCATGGCATCATCTATTTTGAACGATTCAGAGAAAAAGCGAGTTCTTGACCGCATTCGAGCTGTCACATTTCGTGAAGCAAAGGAAGCTGGTGCAACTTTCATAACTCGACACTGGGTGGCTGAGAGATTAAAAAGATCAGAAGACTTTGTCAAAAGGAATTGGAATAAGAATCCTGAAGATTGTGGAACAGAATTTCGAGGAGGAAGACCGGAGAAATTATCTCAAGAATCGAAAGACATTGTGCTTGCTGCATCACGGCGCCGAAAGAAGAGCTGCTCTGAGGTAGCGAAAGAGATACTTATCCGTCATGGTAAGATAGTCAATCGGCAACTTGTGCATCAATTTCGAGTTCGCCAAGGCTTGAGTGCTTGGCATGAAATAGCTAAGCCACGGAAGAGTGATCTTAATATTGAAGATCGGCTATGGTTTTGTGATTATCTTGAGGAATGGACGGAAGACGATTTCCTTCATTTGGTTGTCAGCGATGAATTCTTCGTTTATGTCTCCAGAAAACCAAATTTTCAGAATGATCGGGTTTGGGCAACAACTCCTGATGAAGTCCCAGACGACCAGAAGTATCGAGAAATAGTAAAAAATCCAGCATGTGTGGGTGTTTTCATTATGTTCTCTATTCGGAAGCTCATCTGGGTTATCAAACCAAGAGGAACCAGTTGGGATGGGCCTTATTTTCGAAATGTAATTTTAGCCCAACATGTAATTCCGTTTTTGAAAGACCCCGAGTGTGTTTTGGATGTTGAACAGGCAACCTTTCTTCACGACAAAGCCCCCTGTATGAAAGCACTTGCGACTCAACAACTGCTTAAGGACAATAACATTGATTTTTTCGGAAATAATGAATGGCCTGGCAATTCTCCCGATCTTAATGTCTGGTCTGTGAACATGTCGGATCCATCATGAAGGATCGGGTGGAGTCCTTAATGCTGGAGCAACCCATTCAGAATCGGTATTCAACAGAAATTATGACTGTAAAGATCAACGAAGTCCTTGAAGAAATGAGTCATGATACCGATCTCTTTGAGACACTTCTGGGATCATACCCCCGTCGATTAATGGCCGTCAGAGCTGCAAATGGGGACAACACCCGATATTAAAACAAGTGTTTTTTATTCAAAATTAAACGCTCTTTCGCGTGGTTTTATCTGTTTTTTTCTATTCCTTTCAGTTTCTTCTGTACAGTGGGGGGGGGCAATCATTTCCTGACACCCTTAGTATTACAGTTCATAGTTGCGGTTACTTTTTCTAATAAGTTTTTTGCTTCGCCTTCTCAATTATTTGTAAGCATTTTTATCGGAGAAATTATTTGTTTCTGTAAATGTGAAAAACGCGTTCTTTTTTAACGTTCAGCTGTTTTTCATTTCAGCATTCCACCATTTACGTTTAATAGACTTTACCAGTCTCTTTTTACTGATGGGATATTACTCGATTCTAAACTATTAAAATAATTAGAAAAAAGAAGTCTATGTTATTAATATCATCACGCGACAGAACCTCATCCCAATTGTGGGTCGAAAGTTGTAGTTTCTCTCAGGGAATTTAACTCTTTTAAAATCCAAAACGTATACCAGACTCTCCGAATTACGAACATTAACTTTAATTTCAAATGTTATTTGCCTCTGATCACTGGTGGAGAAGTACTTCCCACAGAAATATTATCATTTGAGAAAATGAACTTTAGAGCAAACCCTCGTACAGTCGACGACTGAAATTAGACTGTAAAATATTGGGAAGTATATGGGAATAGCAGGAAAGTAAGAAAATGGATGTATAACTTCCTTAGTGAGTAGCAGCAAGTCATTACAGTCCAAGGAATGTCATCAGAATCGGAGGTTTGAAGGTACTAGGTACTAGGTATTAGCTATGACAAGGTAGTAGCTCTTTTACTATTCATAATCATGTTAAATGATACAGACGATGAATTTACCAGTGCTGTAACAGTAATATCCTTTGCTGTTGACAAAATGAGAGCAAAATAAGAAACCCAGATGATATAAAGTCGCGACAAACGGACACGAACAGGATTTGCAGTTGGTCAGGACAACAATATGAAGTTTAACACCCGAGAAATTTTACCTATTTAGATAGTAAGAAGTGAGAAACCAAAATCCCTGAAATACTATGTTCCAAATAGACAGGAAATTCAGAGAAATCCCAGAGCAAAAGATTTAAGAATTACAATGACCGATGACGCGAAAACTGAGACACAAAATAAGATCAACAGTAAACAAACAAAAATAATGGGATAGATACGAGAATCTTTGGGAAAAGGGACAGGAATTCTCCTGTTAAAAATTTTGCTCATAACTAAACTGGAGTATTTCTCAGTCTTAACGTCCCGATATAAAAAAGGAGACATTAGTCACCTAGAGGAACTTCACAGCCAAGATCAATGGATGCAAAGAACTAAATTACTGGGAAAGATCGCTTCAATTAAATTTATACTAGCTGAAAATAGGAAGAGAGAAGTACACCATTATTTACGTATAGAAAATAATAATTTGTCCCTAATCTCAATTTTAATCCTATAACGGTAACCATTCAAACAACAGTGGAAAATAGGAAAGGAAGAATGTGCCGTGTTTCCAAACTAAAGGAAAAACAGGGAACATCTTCAACCCTGAAGGAAAAATGTTTTGTTGTCAGAGGACTAAGACTATTCAACGAGCTGTCCAAAAACACTTCGGAACATGAATGATGTCGACGGGGAAGTTTGAAAAAGAAGACTAGACACTTAGCTCGGGACAATCCCAGGTAATCCGAGTGTACTTGGCTATGTGAAATAGAGAACCCAAGAAACCAATTCGCTCTTTTATCAGGCCAACTCGAGAGGTGGTGCAACAAGCCTGACCTCTGTGAAGTGAGGAATCATCACAAGGAATATGTGAAAGTCGAAACGAAAGTATAAATATGTTACAGTCAAAGTGTGTAACCAGCCATTTCGCGTAATGGCTGAAACTTTTAGTCATTTCGCGAAATGACTAAAATCTTCAGCCATTACGCGAAATGGCTGAAATTCCCCTTGGTCATTTCGTGGAATGGCTAAAATAACTTTTGTCATGAATTCATAGAAATAACAAACATCACAATAAAATTGGAAACCTTTATTTAACTAACTAAATCTGCTAAAACATACATACATCCATTCCACAGGTCTGTTCAAATAAGTGAGAAACACTCTCAAATACACATTTGAACATTGAACACATTTGAATTTGAATTTTCAATATAGAGATTTTCAAATACTAACCGGACCTTCAATGTTATTCCGATGTCCACCATTGAAGGCCCGGTTAGGTCAATTGCATGCCCTTGACAATTGGTTAGGTTAAGTCGTGTTATTTTCTTTAAAAACTAACGAAATAGCACAACTTAACCTAACCAATTGTCAAGGGTATACAGTTGATCTAACGGGCATACAGTTGACCTAACTGCGCAAATGATCTTGTACAAAATGACCAAGGTGGAATTTCAGCCATTTCGCGTAATGGCTTAAGATTTTAGTAATTTCGCGAAATGACCAAGTGAAACGTCATTTCGCGAAATGACTAAAAGTTTCAACCATTACGCGAAATGGCTGGTTACACACTTTGACTGTAATATATATAATATATATATATATATATATATATATATATATATATATACACACATTTTAACTGCAAACAAACACACAGTAATTAATGTAAAGAACGACGCTTGTGTAGAAGAACGTTCGCACAAGATGAGGAGGAAGAACGAACAAATGAAAAATGAGGTTTCTGCTCGTATGTAGGAGAATTACGACATTTGATTAATCGAGGCCCATGTGTAGTGGATAGCATATCTGATCGGCAATCGGAAGATCCCGGGTTCGATTCCCGGGTGGTAACCTCATTTTTTATTTGTTCGTTCTTCCTCCTCATCTTGTGCGGAACGTTCTTCTACACAAGCGTCGTTCTTTACATACATATAATATATATATAATATATATATATATAAATAATTTACCTTTAATTCACCTATCAACATCAATAATTTAGTTACGACCAAACTCAACCGTGAACCAATAATTTGATTTTGTATTACTTATTCAATATAAATTATTGCCTTGAAGAATGGAGTAAAATCATAGTTCACATCCACATCAAATAATCCCCCTAAACTAGGGGAATTTTCTTTTCATTTTTTAATATACATTCAAATTACCCTAATTCTTTTCTTTCACTATTTTTATCTACGATTTCGTTGTTTGATATTTGAGAACTTCTAAACATTAGAAGGATTCAATTTGCAACATTGGAAATGCAATTATTGGGAATTCTATTTCAACACTGCAAAATGTTTGCATGACAACTAATCTCTGTAAAATTTATGGAGACGACATTTTTATGAAATACTGAGGGAGGGGAAGAAGTAGGTTAAGGGGGAGGGAAAAGGTGGGTTAAGAGGGGGGAGGAAATACCTCTGCGATTTTTTAATAATAATAATAATAATGCTTGGGTTGTTTAACTCTCTTCACATCGCAACATCTAAGGTCATATGACGTAGGTGACCTGCCTACAACTTTACGTGAGAGCAGAACCACGGGTGAGTACCTCACCCGGACATATGGGACTCTTCCACATCCAACTACTACCCAGAGCGAATGTCGTTTAACTTCGCTGATCGACGGGAAGTAGCGTTACGACACTGACCACGGCGTAACACTGACGAATGTAGAGATTCTTCAGAAAGAACAGTGAGTGAATCACGTTATAAATGTTACGCAAAAGATACTGGGTTAAAACAACCAAATGTATGGTTGACTATTTGATAACTAATTCATATGGTAAATTCAACCATGCCATGATTCGCACTAACCATAATTATATTTTTTCTGGTAGCAAACTTGAATGGTTATTAACAACATAACATGGTTGGATTGGTTGGCAAATAGTTAACCATACATTCGGTTGTTGTAACCAAATCTCTCTCTCTCTCTCATTCTTTATATATATATATATATATATATATATATATATATATATATATATATATATATATATATATATATACACACACAATGCTAAAATTAACTTTTTATGCGGTTTATAAATATATATAATTTATTACCTTTAATCGTGATATAGAAATTCCATATATCTGCTCAAATGCGTTACTGTATAGCTTCATGTAAAGGAAATATTTACACACCATTTCAGACACGAGGTCATTAAACATAAATGAAATTAAAAAATGAAACGAAAAACCTTCGTAAAAACGTAACGAAACTGCAACGAACAACGTAAAGGAATTCCGTGATCGTTGAAATACAGAAACGAGAATGAGAAATTTGATGGATTCTTAATTATTAACCGATCATATATTACGAATTTTGCCGTACTGTATTACGTTTTAGGGTATAGATTTTTATCTATCTATCTATCTATCTATCTATCTATCTATCTAGCTACCCATTGTGTATAAATATATACTCTAACGAAATAGTATTGGATTTAACGTGTAAAAATGTTTTCTTCTCTCTGATTGGTCAGCGTTTGGAAGCAGTGAAACAGCCCATGACTGGATAATTCATAATCTTCAACCCAACATGATATATATGTATATTAGTGAGAGACGTACAAGTCGTACATGACCCGCCTCCGTAGGCGGAGACTTCTGTAAAGTGACAAACATTTTCGAAATTCATTCTGTTACTATTCCAGAAGGATATACATATATATATATATATATATCTTGGTGTCAACGGTCACCAATTTATGATGATTAAGTTTTAGGTGCTACCTTATAGTGACAACTTAGCTAGCTATCAGTTTACGTTACGGCATTATAGAGGCACTTTTATACAGGGTGTACAAAACTGTACATAAAGTCAGGATCTATTTTTGTGAAGCACTTGGAAATTATATGGAATTCAATCATAAAATGATAAAGTGGTAACATTTATTAAATAATTATTAAGAGTAGGGTTCGACGTGACGCCCATCAGTATCCCTGCACAGCTCAAATCGTTCCGCAGCATTTCTAAACACATTCTGGAGCATTTGCGGGGTTATGTTATCTGCAGCAGTTCGTATACGTGTACGTAAGTTTTCAAGACTCGTAATTTTCGTCTGATAGACGTGCGATTTGATAAAGCCCCATGCAAAGAAATCTAAAGGGGTTAAATCTGGTGATCTCGTTGGCCAAGGTCTGCTGCTTCCGCGTCCGATCCAGCGATTTGGAAAACGTCCATTTAGATAATCCTGAACAATTTTGGCATAGTGACAAGGAGCACCATCATGTTGATAGAAGACGGTACTAACAATCCTATCCCCAATCAGCTGAGGTTCAAGGAATTGCTGCAACATGTCCAGATAAATAAGCCCCGTAACTGTAGCTTCAGCAAAGAAAAAAGGACCATAAACTTTAGAGTTTGTTAAACCCATCCAGACATTAACTTTAGGTGAGTCTCTTTCCCAATTTTGGACGAAATCATTCGGTCTTTCATCTGCCCAAATTCGACAGTTATGGCGATTTACTTTTCCACACGTATGGAAAGTGGCTTCATCACTAAAGAGAATGTTGTCCATTAAATTATCACTCCAGATTTGTTCTACGAGATCAGCACACACAGCACTTCGTCGAGGGAAATCTTCCTCATGTAAATCATGTAAAACCTGCAAATGATAGCTTTTCTTCTGCAAATTAACTTTCAGAATTTTGTGCACAGATGACGTCGGGAGGCCGAGTCTGTGTGATGCAGCACGAACGGACGTACGTAGCTCCTCAGTGAGAATTCCGCGTACTGCATTCACGGTAAGATCTGACATACACGGTCGTCCTGATCTTGCCTCATCATTTACAGATCCCGTTCGTTTAAATTTGTTCACCAATTTTCGTATTGTCTTGTCTATTGGCCCCGCTTATGAAATCTCCTTCTAAACTTCTCTCTGATGTCATTGTATTTCTTTCCCTCGCTTCGCCAAATTACTATTGCCACACGCTCTTCTGTATTCATTCTAAGGGCTTCTGAAAAGAAAAATAGAAAAAATAATTATTTCACAAAAATAGATCCTGACTTTATGTACACCCTGTATAACCAAATTGTCTAGTCTACCAGTTTGAGTGAAGGTTACTCGGCTGCCGTATTTACAACATTGATAGATTGCTTTGTCAGGCAATGACAAAAATGATTACAGTAAATTAAATAGGTAATTATGGAATAGTTAATTGGTTTGTAAGGAAAGGAAGAGCTAAGCTAGTTTTCCTTTCGCTTAAAAACATATAAAAAGTTCACAATGAGTGAATAACAATACAATTGCTTAAATGGGGTGTGCAAATACAATGATTGAATTGCGAGGATTAATTGTCAATTTCAGTGAAGTTACAGTGAATGATAATACATAGGATAGATTAAAGATGAGTAGGATTTTTGTTATACAAACTAAAAAATAACGCGCGAATATATTTCAGTCTTTAGGGTTGAGCGGAATGAGAGAATGGCACGAGTAAGGGTCCGTATGAAGAGATATTACGTCTTCTAAAGAGGAACGATAGCTGGCTTCTTGACGCTCTTCAGTGAAGTTTCTTGTGACGTTTCATTTACCGGAACTTGCCTACTTCCAGCGGGGATATTAACAGAGGAATTTATCAGACGAAATGTCTGTAGGCTCATAAACAGGATGCCTTTCATTGCCGCCTTCCTGACATATAAAATGTGTGATTCCCTCGAGGTTGAGAACTGCCTAGGTTATTCCTGCGGAAGTCCGATTCACGAGAAGAGAACCTGCGCGAAAGCTCAATATATATATATATATATTATATATATATATATATATATATATATATATATATATATATATAACATCAATACACAGCGAGTAATAATTAAAGAATTTCTTAACACTTCAGTCGCTAGAGTACGATAACTTTACTCGCAATGGAATGCCTATTTTTTTTTTTTGTCAACACGCAAAATTTTAATTCCAGTCTTGCTCCGATATTTCTTTTCTTCTTCAATCAATGAATTTTGACAAACATCATTTATTTATTTGATTTATATATTAATTGAAGGATGTTATTAGAGAAAATGTATATATATATATATATATATATATATATATATATATATATATATTATATATATATGAAAATTATTTCACGAAAGTAACACGTGAAAAATATTTATGATGAATAAAACCACGAAGGAAAGGAAACACAAAAAGGTGCTCAAGCGCTTTCGTCTAATGACATCCTCAGGAACACTGAAGTACATAAAAGGTTACGGCCTATATATAGGTTACAGAAAGAAAAAAAAATAAATAACATACACACAAACATATATATATACATATATATATATATACATACATATCTACACACATACATATATATATATATATATATATGCAATAAACGGAGAAGTAAAAATAAAAATTAAAAATTAAAAATTAGAGGATTAACAAAGAGGCAAACAGATTTGTAAGGAAAAATATCGATTTTTAGCACAAGATCAAATGAATTATAAAAATACAAATTTATACTGGAAATCTGCCTGGGTTTTAACACTTTGCCTTTAGAGTCAAGTTTCGATACGGTATATATAAAAATAAAATGAAGATTAAAAGTTAATAAAGTAGCGTACAAGTTTACCAAAGATTTAGCGTCCTACCCTTTTTATCTAAATTTGTTTTGAAGGAATTCAAAACAACAGGATCGAGTTGAAAAAGACCTTTGCTTATGTTGAAGTTATTTGAAAGTTGGATAATGGCACACTCAAGAATATTTCTATTGACAATGTTGCTAGAATGAAATAAAACTGAAGCATTATTCCAATCAATACAGTGGGATAACTCTGACAAATGGACAAAAAGAGCACTGGACAACTGTCCTGTTCTAACGGAATATTGATGCTGTTTTATACGTGTGTGCAAATCCTTTCCCGTCTGACCTATGTAAAAGGAATCACATTGTTTACACCCAATTTTATAGATAATGCCTGAATTATTGGTAGGGCTATTTTTTACTATGATATTTTTCACAATATTGTTATATGAAAATACTACATTAATATCCAAAAGTTTAAGTACATTAGCAATGCCTAAAAAGCCCGGGAAAAATGGAAGTACTAAAATATTTTTGACAAAGTACGAGTGTTATTATTGACACGATAGAAAGTTCGTTTTGCCTTGTTGAGACAAGATTCCATAAACGCAGATGGGTAACACAGATCACTTCCAATACCGTTGATTTTTTCCAATTCGGCATCGATGTATTCCGGACTGGCGATCCTAAGGGCGCGGAGAAACATTGATGAAAAAATGGCCTTCTTAGTGGGGGTGTCATGTCCCGAGTAAAAGTGTACGTAGGACAAATTGTTTGTTGTTTTCCGATAGATACTAAACTTAAAACCTGGGCTTTCCCTATGTACACTCACATCCAAAAATGGGATTGAATTGTCTTGTTCCACTTCTAAAGTAAACTTAATGGAGGGGACTTGATCATTTAACTGAAGGAGGAAGTTATCCAGGTCACGATTCATGGGCCAGATACACAAAATATCGTCGACGTACCGCAACCAAGGGATGCCAACCCCCAGGATTCTCGGAATGTAAGTAATTTCGAAAAACTCCATATAAATATTGGAGAGGAGGGGCGATAAGGGGTTGCCCATGGCCATCCCAAACACTTGTTGATAATACTCGTTATTGAAAGTGAATTTACAGTCTTTGATGCAAAGCTTAATAAGTTCCAAAACAATGTGTGAAGGTAGTGGCAGGTCATACTTATGTAAAACATAAGTATGACCTGCCACTACCTTCACACATTGTTTTGGAACTTATTAAGCTTTGCATCAAAGACTGTAAATTCACTTTCAATAACGAGTATTATCAACAAGTGTTTGGGATGGCCATGGGCAACCCCTTATCGCCCCTCCTCTCCAATATTTATATGGAGTTTTTCGAAATTACTTACATTCCGAGAATCCTGGGGGTTGGCATCCCTTGGTTGCGGTACGTCGACGATATTTTGTGTATCTGGCCCATGAATCGTGACCTGGATAACTTCCTCCTTCAGTTAAATGATCAAGTCACCTCCATTAAGTTTACTTTAGAAGTGGAACAAGACAATTCAATCCCATTTTTGGATGTGCGGGTACATAGGGAAAGCCCAGGTTTTAAGTTTAGTATCTATCGGAAAACAACAAACAATTTGTCCTACGTACACTTTTACTCGGGACATGACACCCCCACTAAGAAGGCCATTTTTTCATCAATGTTTCTCCGCGCCCTTAGGATCGCCAGTCCGGAATACATCGATGCCGAATTGGAAAAAATCAACGGTATTGGAAGTGATCTGTGTTACCCATCTGCGTTTATGGAATCTTGTCTCAACAAGGCAAAACGAACTTTCTATCGTGTCAATAAAAACACTCGTACTTTGTCAAAAAATATTTTAGTACTTCCATTTTTCCCGGGCTTTTTAGGCATTGCTAATGTACTTAAACTTTTGGATATTAATGTAGTATTTTCATATAACAATATTGTGAAAAATATCATAGTAAAAAATAGCCCTACCAATAATTCAGGCATTATCTATAAAATTGGGTGTAAACAATGTGATTCCTTTTACATAGGTCAGACGGGAAAGGATTTGCACACACGTATAAAACAGCATCAATATTCCGTTAGAACAGGACAGTTGTCCAGTGCTCTTTTTGTCCATTTGTCAGAGTTATCCCACTGTATTGATTGGAATAATGCTTCAGTTTTATTTCATTCTAGCAACATTGTCAATAGAAATATTCTTGAGTCTGCCATTATCCAACTTTCAAATAACTTCAACATAAGCAAAGGTCTTTTTCAACTCGATCCTGTTGTTTTGAATTCCTTCAAAACAAATTTAGATAAAAAGGGTAGGACGCTAAATCTTTGGTAAACTTGTACGCTACTTTATTAACTTTTAATCTTCATTTTATTTTTATATATACCGTATCGAAACTTGACTCTAAAAGGCAAAGTGTTAAAACCCGGGCAGATTTCCAGTATAAATTTGTATTTTATAATTCATTTGATCTTGTGCTAAAAATCGATATTTTTCCTTACAAATCTGTTTGCCTCTTTGTTAATCCTCTAATTTTTAATTTTTAATTATATTTTTACTTCTCCGTTTATTGCATATATATATATATATATATATATATATATATATATATATATATATATGTATGTGTGTAGATATGTATGTGTGTATGCATGTTATTTATTTTTATTTTTTTCTGTAACCTATATATAGGCCGTAACCTTTTATGTACTTCAGTGTTCCTGAGGATGCCATTAGACGAAAGCGCTTTAGCACCTTTTTGTGTTTCCTTTCCTTCGTGGTTTTATTCATCATATATATATATATATATATATATATATAATATTATTTTCCCTAAATATCCTGCTTCTTCGAAGGTCTATTTATAGGAAAGTCAAGGAAAAATTGTCGAAAAATCCCGATTTTTTACGGGCTTTGGAGGTTATCAGTAACGGGCTTTTTCATTTAGTCTGCTGAGATGTGTTGCTTTTCTGCTCTAGAAGGATGATTGGGGAGCGAGCTAGAAGGAATTAACAAGGGGATGAGAAGGTTCCTTCCACCGACATCTCCTAATAGGGCATGCATTATTATTATTATTATTATTATTAATATTATTAATATTAAATAGCTCTAAAGTTTGTAAACAATTACAAATAATTCTAAAATATATAAATAATATAATTACGATTAAGCCTAAATTATATATATATATATATATATTAGTGATGTAGCGGATGTCATTTTTTCACATCCGCGGATGCGGATGCGGATGAGGATGTTTGATTTCAACATCCGCGGATGCGGATGCGGATGCGGATGTCTACATTTCGTTATTTTTTAGGATATATTCGAGATTTGTTGTGTTTAACGTATATAATAAGTTATTATATAGAGAGAGCTGTAGCTATAATGTAGTATAATTGATTAATTGTACAATAATTGCTGTACTTTTCCCTGAACATATAAAATAATAGCAAGCATCTAACTAATATAGAAATCAATTAGTGAATTCGTCTGCAAATAATTCGTTATATTTTGTTGAGTTTCAGCCACAATTAGAAACCATAATTGTGTTACCGACCTCTTTCCCAACCTCCACCCTTATAGAAAGAGATCTTTAATTAGCTTGATAACTATTTATATTAAGTTTAAAGTTTATTAGGCATATTTATAAATGAGTAATTAAAATAAAGTAAACTAAGATGTTCATCGTTTAATATTCAAACTTAATTATAGGACGGTTATGCTTAAGGAACATTAATTTTTCTGCCTTTTCTGCTGCCAGTCTGTTTCTTTTCATCATATATTAATCCAGCACTGCTAAATAATCTCTCGCTTGGTACGCTTGTTGGAGGACGTGCTAAATGTTTCCTTGCAAGTTTACTCAAGTATGGATAGATATTCTGCGTATTTTTCCACCAACTAATAGGATTGTCACATGCAGCCAGGCGTTTTTCTTGGTGATAGCTCTCGATCATTTTTACTACATCTTTTGACATCGCGTAGGTCTCGTCATCGCTGCTTGACTCAAGAAACTGAGAGAGAGATTCTGTGATAGATTTGCTTGTTGAAGGTGTTGGTTCTGTTACTGAAACTTTTATTCTTTTGGTGGGTGGCGAAGCGACAGATTCAAGAGATTGAAGCTCTTCAACTGTTTTGCCAAGTGATGATTTAACTCGTTCTAATGTACTAGGTGAAAATAACTTAGCTTTGTAACGTGGATCTAAGTAGGTTGCAAGAGAGTAACTTCATACAAGAACAGCCTCTCGTCTTGTCGCTTGCATCACTTTTGCGCACAATGAACTAGTTCTATTAATATAGTAGAATTTGATAATTTCCGCTTATTAATGACGTTTTATCTCAACGGTCCACATCCGCACGACATCCGCAGTCCAAAGTGCAGATGCGGATGCGAGAAAATGTGCGGATGTTCCGCGGATGCGGATGTGACCTACATCACTAAATATATATATATAATAAAATAATAATAATAATAATAATAATAAAAAACTAATTAAAACAGGTAATAATTAAATAAATAAATAAACAAATAAATAATTTAATAAAAAAAATATTAAAATAAAATGGTCAAAACTTTGTAAAATATTAATTCAAAAAAATTTATCATCATTATCATTATATAAAATCACTTAAAATACGCTTCCTCACATCAGATAAACCGCGTGATAAGGAAACCTACTCACCATCTAAGTTCCTCACCTTTTTCCGACTCCACACCCAATACCTACACCACTGATGTCATCCGTCTACCTGGCTCCTTTTTATCGACAACGCTACTCTTAGCTAATTTGATCAATGCGGTTATTGTGAGTTTGTCAACGGTATTGATATAAATCAGGGGTGTCCAACCTTTTTTTCATGAAGGGCCATATTTCAATTAATGACCCACACCGAGGGCCAGTGTGCAAATTTTAGATAACATTTTATTTTAAAATTAAATTTTATTGAAATAAAATGACATTAGATAATGAATTTTCAGTATCCGCCAGCCGGGCCTGACACAAATAGTTGGCGGGCCGTATGTTCTTCACTAACCGATTACTAAAACTGGACGAAGTAACCATTCAGACAATTACGAAAAAAGGCGAATGGTTATGAAAACTATTTAAAGGGACAGTTCTCATCGACATCACTCCTCCAGTCAAAATATTTTGCAGGGAATTTATTCGAAACACAGTCAGGATCGACAGGAAGAGAAAACAACTATTCATTGGTTTTTGTTATAAGTAAAAAGGAGTTTAAGCTACATATTCGTTCGACAGCTTCGACCAAAGTACTTTTATAATTTTCTCTTCATACTAAAAAAAAAAAAAAGGTATGGTGAAGATTTAAATATTGTGGATAGTGACTGCAATCACTGACGTTGATCGTATCCAAAATGATTTTTTTATTCGTTGTAAAATCTACAAAACAGTTATTGATCTGTTGAATAAGAGCGACACGGAATATATATATATATATATACACCTCGCAACCTCGTAGCAGTTCCGTGCGTTGGTCTCTCTTCACACGTAGGTCAAGCTGGTGGCCCCGCCTCTAGGCTTGGCTTGGTGGAGGAGCGAGTTGCTCCCTTGCGCTCTCCACTGCACAGTGCACATAGCCAGGTACACCCAGCTCATCTGGTATATATATTGTTGTGACGGCAAATTTGTGCGCCTAAATCTCTTACTAAAATAGGAACAAAAATTTTAGTTTTAAGATTTTTGTTGCTTAAATCTGTAAGACAAAGTAGTTTAGATTATTGTTATTGAAGAACATCAATACGTTTCTTGCTACAGGGTTAAAAAAATGTTTAAAATTCGTTCGATTTTAATTGTTGTCTTCTCACGGTAACTGTATCACCCAGGTCAGCCTCGAGGTAGAGATTTATGGTAGGGTCTCGAGAATTGCCTCTCGGTTCTAAGAGAAAGAAAAACAAACTGACCTGGTTCATATGTAAGATGGTTTGTTTTCTCTTTGTTTCGTGGTTAAACTTTGGGAACTGACTTCGAACCCACTTGTTAAACTGGACCATAAGGTTGGTCATAAATTTGAAGAAACAAGTGGCTTCGAAGAAAGGACTTTATTTTAAGTTGATTTTTAAGGAAAAGGAGGAGCTCTCCTTTGAAGGGAATGTCAATGTCCAATCAAAGGACAATGATTCTTGTAACACCCAGTGAGGAAAAAGGGAAACTCCTTCCCTTATGTATGGATTAAAGCTTTCGTAGGAATGACCTCATGTAATGAAAATGTTTTTGATAGATCATTCAGAGTAATGTAAGGCGGAGTCCTCGTAATTTTAAGGTGTAACTTAGATTTCTAAGTTGGTTGTAGTTCCATCCTCAAAAGTTAAAGTGGCTTTTAAACTAAATCTTTAAACTCTGTGGCATGATTGAAAATTTCTAAGTTGAGTTAAAACTGTTTCACGTTGTACGAAAATCTGAATTTCCTTTATTTTACGCGAACTTAGTGGGAGGAGCTTAATGTTACGCGTTAGAAAAAGGACTTTGCGAAATTTCTTTTAATTTAATTATTGTTCGCATTAAATGTTAAACTTGTAAGTTTGCGAAATATTATGTTTCCTCATGGGAGAGTAAATATCTTGTGGTGATCTTGTTTCCCGAGGAAACCGGTGAAGTTAGTGCATGACCATTTGAAGCCTTAGAAAAATTTACTTCATTTAATTGACGGACTTTTTTCCTGGAAAATCTGCGGAATTCACGCAGAACTTTGTGAGTAAATTTCTTAAATTTTTTTTTGTAAGTAAACTACTTCTGTACACTTATTCTTAGATTTCGGAATTTGAATTTAGTGCTATTTCTAGAGTTACATGCAAATCAAAAACCCCCCCTGTATAAATGCTTTTTAAGACTTAAATAACTGCAAACATTTTCTTTAAATTGAAAATTTGATTTTTTGGAACAAAATTTGTATATTTCTTTTCAATTTATGTTCTATTTTGAGTGAAACAAAATAAACCTCACACGACGGAGGGTGTTGTTTTATGCTACGCTACCTTGCAATAGGCCTCTCTTGCAAGCTGAGGATACATTAACATTAAACTTCGAAATTCAAAGTAGGCTTCAAGTAAGCCGAGAAAACTACACATATAAAATTGAAGGGCCATCCGAGTGGATAGGCAGAGTCATACTGAAATAAACGAACTCGCCGCGCGCAATAAGTGCAACCGAAAAAGGAGTTGCACCACAATATTTACTTACTTTTGTTACTTACTTTTGTTCAGTTTGAACGACGGTTCAGGATCGACCAACGGTCGACCCCTCTGCATATATATATATATATATATATATATATATATATATATATATATATATATACAGGGTGGGCCGAAAGTCTGGATCCATAAGAAAATATTTATTTTAATACATAAATTACAACAAATGGTAAATACTTAAAATGAATATCAACTTTAACTCGTAAATGCGTACCGTATCCGTGATACTGTACAGTGGTTCGTACTCCAGTATAAACAACAATTATAACAAATGCTCAAATTGGCGGCCTCTGACATCGAGACACTTAGGGATGGAATTTATGATTTTTAATAATTCTTCGAATTGACTTCTCGAGATGCGTGTTTCATTTGATAATCTTCTTGTTGACTTTACTGGACTATTCGTTAAAGTTTCACATACCATTGCAGAGGTATTTTCATCAGTTGCAGTTTTTGGACGACCAGAACGCCGTCGATCATGTACACTTCCTGTTTCTTTGAAACGTTTAAACAACTTGCCAACAGTCGCATGTGTTACTGGATGCTTATATATATATATATATATATATATACATGTATATATATATATATATATTTAACACAATACAGTAAATAAAATACATTTCATCGAAATGTAAAAATCTGTTTCGTAAATTAAATGATGAAAAAAGTATATTTGTCGTAAAAATTAAATTACATTTGGAAGATTAACCTTGAAACTGTTTTATTTCTATCTATTTATTCACTAATTAATAATTAATGACTTGAATTCAAATTAACTTCCTTGATTTTTGATATAATAATCTGTATTGAAAAATTGTATGTTTACACGCGGCAAACATTTTGTGAAAATGTTGGTGATTCATCGTCTCTCTCTCTCTCTCTCTCTCTATATATATATATATATATATATATATATATGAAAATTATTTCACGAAAGTAACACGTGAAAAATATTTATGATGAATAAAACCATATGTATGTATGTATGTATGTATGTATGTATGTATGTATGTATTTGTATATATAGATATGTATATATATATATATATATATATATATATGTGTGTGTGTGTATGTATGTTATTTATTTTTTCTTTTTTTCTTTCTGTAACCTATATATAGGCTGTAACCTTTTTATGTACTTCAGTGTTCCTGAGGATGTCATTAGACGAAAGCGCTTGAGCACCATTTTGTGTTTCCTTTCCTTCGTGGTTTTATTCATCATATATATATATATATATATTATATATATGATGCGCACCCATAAGGTAAAATGAAAAACAATTCTAAAATCTTTCGTATATTCAACATACACCTCGTCAGGGAAGAAAGAGAAAAGGCAAGAAGCCGAATATATATATATATATATATATATATATATATATATACACACACACATCTCTGCACAACGTAAACAAGATAGGAGGGATTAACGATGAATTAACAAGTATTAATTAAAGGGAAAATTATTTTAACAAGATGGAGTCCAATTTATACGTTCCCAAACTGTTATTAAATTTATTTATTTATTTCTAAAATATGTGAATACACAATCCACAATGTTCCTCTCTTTCCTTTATTTTTAATAGACATTTTTTGAGCTTTTCCAATTAATACACTGGTTACATATCTTTATATACGGTTAAACATTTCATTACAATTATTTCACCTCCTACTCGAGATAATTCCTCTTTCCCTTTGGCTGGAATATTTTTTTTTTTCTAAGACTTTTTCAACGTCTTTTCATTCAAGGTTATTAGCATTTCTTCCGGGTTTTTTTTTCATTCACTAAGATTGCTTTTTTTTCACTCTATTTGTGTCATATAGAATCTGATGTCTTCCCAGTTTATAGTCTTTGAGTTAAGGTTAAAAATCTCTAATTTTACAGTTACATTATTTTCATTAAGAAAATCTTATTTCTGTTATATGATAGGGTTTTTCTGAGAAAGAGGTCAATGTAACTTGGTCCCAAAACGACCTCCTTATCAAGAGTCTAATATATATATATATATGGAATATAATAATATCCTGCATGAACACGCACGATTTTGCATGATGAAAAAATCGCCCGCACCAGGGTTCGAACACACCACCTGCTGAGGAAAAAGTGAGGGCGCTAGCCACCGCACATGACGAGACAAAACTTAACAAACCTGTCATATATTTAAAAAAACCGAGGAGCAGAACGCTTTCGCGTTCAGAGGTATTTTACGTGTCAACCCTCCCGCACTGGAGGTAATGACCAGCATTTCACTCAAATTATCTGGTGCTACACTGGGGGGGGGGGGTGTTCCATAAATGAAAGATCATGCATAAACACGCACGATTTTTCAACACGAAAAATTGCTGCAACTGAAAACTTATGCATGCAATAAAGTGGCCAATTTGTGTATTGCCAAACATGGTTCCTTTGAAGGTAAAATCTCTCCTTTTCAATGAAAGTTATTTCTCTAATTTTTAGCATCAACTTTAATTATGGAAACAATTATTAAATTGGCATCGTAATTGATTATGTGTTCGTTTACTTATATTGAGAACCTTTCCTTTACAACCTTTCCAATGTTCCGTGCGATGATTCCTCATTTCACAAAAGTCAAGCTTGTCGCCCCTCCTCTCAGAGTGTACCAAAAAAAAATATTTAGCTCCAAGTATTCATTCTCTGACTTGAGGCAGATTCTAGCGTGTCGTGTACCTAGCTAAAAGTAAATATATATATATATATGTGTGTGTGTGTGTGTGTTACATGGAATCTGTATAACTAGGGACTTCATGAAATCCCTAAAATGTTCAGGGATTTCATGCAAGGGTAAGTAGTGATATTTTCGTTAAACCTACGGGAAAATTATTGAATGCCCAGTTAGGTCAACTCTACGCCCATAACGACTGGTTAGGTTAAGTCGTGATATTTTCGTTAAAACTAACGAAAATATGACGACTTAACCTTACATGAAATCCTGGACATTTTAGAGATTTCATGAAATCCCTAGTTATACAGATTCCCTATAGCATATATATATATATATATGTGTGTGTGTAAACATAGTGGCAGAATCCAAATTAGTAAAAATATAATGTGTCTATCTATCTATCTATCTATCTAAAAATGATGGAGATTGACTGAGAGTCAATCTATTGAGTAGCAAAGAAAATTTACATACGAAATTGACAAAAAAAAGTCATAAAAGTCTGATGACAGAAAAATAAGATTAAATAATTTATAAGTGTTGTACATTTCTGGGGTATTATTATTATTATAAAATCTATATACAGGGTGAGTCAAAAGTCCTGCCTCAATATTAACTACCGTATTTGACGGCATATAAGACGCACTTTTTTTTTTTTCCGAAAAATGGTTGAAAAAAATCACCCCGCATCCTATATGTGAAGTTACGGTCTCCCGTAGGTTAATGAACCCCCCCCCCCCCAGTAGCTGTCTCCGGTAGGCTAAATTCTGCCCAGCCCAACTTCAGAATATGTTCTTGTTTACTTAAACACATTATTATTATTATTACATCATTATTATTACATTATTATTTCTTTTAATTAACTAAAAAAGGAATTATTGTAAATATTAAAGCTGCATTATAACTACTGATGATGATATTACGAGACGATTATCGTCTGTACGTCACCCAACTATTCAGAGCTAAGCAGTAACCGTTCTGAACTCTTACAAACGTAACTATCTATTAATGTCTATTAATATTGAGTACCAATAACACTGAAATTATTTTTTTGTTACGCAGATTTGTTTATTTTAAAAGATCTTGCTTTTAGTGAAATGCTTTTTTGAATTTTGCTTTACAGAATTAATGATATTTTATGATTCATGTAAGATATTTTCATCGTAAATTACTTCTGCTATGTTGATCTCATGCTCATGTTCCATATTGGTAGAAGTAAGCATTAAATGCTTAAATACACTCAAAAGTTTTTTTTTTCTAAATATTCCTTGCTAAAATGTGGGTGCGTCTTATATGCCCGTGCGTCTTATAAACCATCAAATATGGTATACAATAAATACTTTTGAGGCAGGAATTTCGACTCACCCTGTATAAATAACATATTACCAAGAACGTTTAAAGATTACGTAGTGATGTTACTAAAAGCAGTTTAAAATGTAAATAGAAACGGAAATATAAAATATGGTAAAAATATTGGGTAAAAATGTCAAATCATCAAGGACGTATTTGTATGTACAAAAAATCACCAAGGACGTATTCATATATGCAAAATAAAAAAAAAAAAAATAAAAATTCATAAGAAAGTTATAAAAAGATCGTCGTAAACATATGGAGGAAAAAAATCTATATAGTAAAATGGGGTAACTGGGCCACTTGCAGGGGTAACCGGGCCATACTAAGTTTAAGCTAAATTTTGTTATTTTTTCCATGCATTTTAGGTACCTACAATTTATGAACAAACTTCATACCTCTATATAACGAAGTTTACCTTAAACTTAGTAGGGCCCAGTTACTCCTGCAGGGGCCCAGTTACCCCATTTTACGTAGATAAGACTTGGAAATTAATTGTTCAAACAGTACTTACAAGGAATTTACAGGACGTTGAATTTAACGGAAATTCCGAAGTTTATTGGGAATAAAATGCCTTTCCCAATATTGCTACCATAATTCGTGGGGTGGGGATTGTGGGGTGAAGGGGAGGGGAGGGGATTACGTATAATAAAACACACATTATTAAAGTAATAATAAATTCAAACGTGTTAACTTATGGGAAGTCTTTAAATTTCTTACATTTCTCTTTAAATTTTTTTTGTCTTTACAATTTCTTACATCTTTTGACCTCCCATTTTTAAACAGACATTCTCGGAGGGACCAGCCGGTCTGTTGCTGTTTGGTGTCCTTCGTATTCCTTTGTATACCTTTGTATTCCTATGGAATTTTGTTGTACTCTCGAGTTATACGTTGTGGGCAATGTCTTAACACTGCTTCTCATCGACCAGCGAGGTTAAGAGTTATTGGGTTTACAGAGAAGTTGGATGGGAGATCATCCTCTGAATCCAGACTATGTACTGACTCGTGGTTCAGATCCCACGTAAAGCTGTAGGTCCCCTCCGTAATATGACCTTAGATGTTGCGAAGGAGGTTAAAAAGCACCATTATTATCTCTCTCTCTCTCTCTCTCTCTCTCTCTCTCTCTCTCAAAGAAACACTAAGTGTCCCTTTAATCTTTTAATATACTAGGGGCACTTAATATATTTTGCCCCACCCTTTTTTCTTAGTTAAATAATAGGTCATGGGGCTGAAATGTCTTTTGGGCCGTAAGTTTGAACTTTCTGCGCTTCACATAACCGGATTTTTCCAGTTTGAACCTCCCCTCCTTGTATAAAACCGCTTTTAAACGCCCTTGTATAAAACCGATGGTTAACGCAGTTTCGAAAATGGCGTCTGTTAGTGATGTGCGTCGTAAACAGAGAGCTGTTATCGAGTTCTTAACCGCAGAGAAGGAAACGCTCAGTTGGAAATATTCACAAATGTCTACAAAACGTTTACGGAGATGCTGTTGTTGATCGAAGTACAGTTGGACGCTGGTCTAAACGTGTGAGATCATCGGAGAGAGGGAGAGCCAGCCTCGATGATGAGCCACGCAGCGGTCACCCGGCATCGGCTGTCACATCTCACACTGTGCAACGTGCTAACAGCATCATTCGATCAAATCGGCGCGTCACATACAAGGAGATATCACTGGAGCTAAGAATTAGTGAAGGAAGTGTGAATACGATAATTCAGCAACTGGGATACTCAAAAGTGTGTTCACGGTTTGTTCCTCGCGAACTGACTGAAGATCACAAAGCCCAAAGAAAAGAAATTGCTTTTGAGTTGTTGGTTCGATACGAGACAGAAGGGGATGACTTCTTTTCACGAAGTGTGACTGGGGATGGGACTTGGGTACACCTCTTTGAACCTGAAACAAAACGCCAATCCATGGAGCGGCATCACGCAGACTCCCCACGCAAGAAAAAGTTCAAAATGGCTCCCTCTGCAGGAAACGTTATGGCCACCATCTTCTGGGCCATAAAAGGGGTGATTCTGGTGGACATTATGAGGAAAGGACAAACAATCAACTCAGAAGCATATATTGCTACCCTACAGAGACTCCAGAGACGTATAAAGCGAATTCGACCGAAGAGAAAACTGGAAGACGTCCTTCTTTTGCACGATAACGCAACACCACACAATAGTTTGCAAACAAGAGAGGCCATCACAAAAATGCGCTTGACTGTGTTACCCCACCCTCCATACAGCCCGGATCTGGCACCTTCAGACTTCCATTTGTTTGGGCCAATGAAGGATGCTATTCGTGGAAGAAAGTTTCAGAGTGACGATGAGGTTGTTGAGGAGGTTAAGAGGTGGCTCCAGCGGAACCCAGCGGACTTTTACCAGCAAGGAATAAAGGCCCTTGTTTCGAGGTGGAGGAAAGCCGTAGAAAAGGATAGAGATTATGTGGAAAAACAAAAACTTGTAAAAAAGGTATGTAACTACTTGTGTACAAAATTTCTGAAACTTACAAGGAAATTTACTTTAGATTATTTTCGGTGAGTTTGAACGACGGTTCAGGATCGACCTGCGGTCGACCCCTCTGCAGCATCCCGCCTCATTTGTGGGATTGAAAAAAAAAAGTGGGGCAAAATATATTGAGCAGCCCTCGTATATTATTTGTCAAAATTAAATGTAAAACGTTCTCTTTTCTAGTCATTTCACAGATTTCCTGAGTAAGTTCACAATGTTCCATAATATCTAATAACATTATTGCCTCGATTCTATCGTCGTTTGTAATGTTACCATGAAACTTCGCAACATATAAAACTTCGTTATTTTTCTTCCATTTTATGAATGGAAAGTCAAAATCACCACAAATTAAAATATTTGGTGTTGAGGTTTTGATTGATTTTAATATGTTTTATATCTCATTTATAACGACTTTAAATTCACATTCTTTGGTGTTTGGTGTGTATACATTGATAATGATTCGGTCCAGTTCTTTTACTTCTAAAATAAGGATTTCGACTGTGCTGTTTGATTGATTACATTCACTTCACATATGAATGTGCTTTCACGTAAATGCAACAACCTTTTCGTTTTCTAGCAAACCTATCTTCTCTACATACATTGTTCTGTAGTGCTATTTCAGTGTCCTCGATGCAGTTTTCACAGCCTTTTTCGCATTTATTTAAGTGTGTTTCCGCTAGGCATATGATATCTGTGTTTGTTTCCCGAGTTGAATTGATCAGGTATTGTAATTTGCAGTCTGTATGGTCAGTGTTAATAAACCTGGTGCACAGTTTTCCTGGATAATGATGTTGTCTGATCGATTTTAACGATTTCTGTTCGGAGTAATTGGGTGGGCCATTGGGAATAGTGGGGAAACGGTCTTTGATACCATTGTGATATATATATATATATATATATATATATATATATAATATATATATATATATATATATATATATATATATATATATATATATATATATATATATATAAAACAAAAAATATATGATGAAACTTCAATAGAAACTAGAGCCTCTTCTTCTCTCTCTCTCTCTCTCTCTCTCTCTCTCTCTCTCTCTCTGAATTAGGGCATATTTTTATACATCACATAAAACTTGTTCCGTGTCTCTAAAATGTAAACAAATGTTGTTCTCTATTCCAGGAGTTTATTCAGTAATATTTTCACTTGTTTTTCGTTTTATTTCCCTCTGAAAGTCTCCTATCGTCAATATTAGGCAAGCGATCATTTTTATCAAGTTCATTATTGGACTCATTTACATCAATGTGATTTGCATAGATATTTTTAACTTGATTTTCATTATTATCATTAAGAATCTCTTTTTAATAATTAATTAATATTATAAATATTTTTATTATTATTGCCTTTAATATTTAAAGAAAAAAAATTGGGCTTATTTTCTTCTGCCGTGATAAATTTAACCATTAAAGGAGAAATGCTTTCACACTCGAATGGAGAAGAGGGGGGAGGGTTACCTTGGGGAAAGCATCTACTTTCCTTAGGGGAGAGCCTACAGACCCCCCTCTAGGCGAAGAATAGGAGGTTTCACTTCAGTGGGCGATGGGGTGCAGTCATCCTTGGAGAGAAAGACAATAGAAGCACCTCACAAACATTTCCTTCCTCGATTTTGTCTTCAAATAAGAGAGAAAGGCCATTAATTTTTATTCTAGGGCTTCTCCCCCCCCCCTACCCATGCATAAAAAGGACTCTCTTCGTTATCTCCAGAAATTTCCTTCTCGTTCCGAAATATTCTTACGCAGTTTCGCTCCAAATATCCGTTATGAAAATATCCACACAATGCTTCATTTTCACGTTCAGATGCTCTATGCTCGTCTTCCAGGCATCGATGGCAGTTGACACTTGTTGCTTCCTTTCTTGTGACGGTTTGCTCGCTAGGCCTATTCTGATTATAAGCCAACTAGGCTGATTGCTTCACACGTCGACTAATCTTTTTATGTCAGCCCTCTTTTCCTTTACGTAAGTTTGCAATCCTTTTAGGCGATTAACTTCTCCCATTATTATCTGCAGTGCGGATAATTGTGGTTTAAATGACTTCTAACGTTAAGTTTTTCATCAATATATGACTTAAAACGTTCTGGAACAACTCTTGATGAAGCTAGAATTGCCAGTGACCTCGAGTCCAAGCAAATTCGAATCGTCCGCGCGCATGCATACATTGTCAGTTATGACCATAACCTGTCTTACAAAACATTAAAAATAATTTGATTTGTATTCCACAAAACACCATTTAAATTAATTAGCTTTAAAATAATATTAGAGTCTACTAAAGATGTATTAAAATACTTAATTGGCAACTAAAATCAAAATAATCAAAAGAAAAAAAATCAAGAAAAACCATAAAACGAATCAAAATTAATGGAAAGAAAAACACACCAAAGTACAAACCTAAGCAACCACCATAAACAAACGTGAATTCAAAGTCATGCACAAACCTTACTCAATTTATGTTGTTACAAAAGCTGTGCCCACGAGAAAAATCTGTCTACCTCGCTTTCCTTCAAATAGTGTGGAAAGACTCGACCAAAAATGGCATGAAGGCTGAGTAGCCTGATACCTCGTTAACCTCGTTAATGTTCCATGTGTTGGTTTCTCTTCACACGAAGGTCAAGCTGGTGGCCTCGCCTCTAGGCCTGGCTGGTGGTGAGGAGCGAGTTGCTTTCTTATGCTCTCCACCTCTCATAGCCAGGTACACCCGGATCATCTGGTACCGTCCTGATCCAGGCATCTAATCTTCTCTTGAAGACTTCACCTTTGACCCCTGTAACGTTTCTGAGGTCCTTTGGAAGCTGGTTAAAAAATCTTGGGGCCCCCTGACAACCAAGCTATTTTCCTTCAGTGTTAAAGAGGTCCCGTGTTGGGCGTTTAATTTGGGAACACTACACATCCTGCATTTCCTATTTTCCAGTGTTGTTTGAATGGTAATTGGGTTTAGTTTTAGGTTTGGTACCAGTTTTTCGATCATTTTCCATATGTAGATTATGGTGTACTTCTCTCTTCTTCTTTCCAGGGATTAGAGATTTATATATATATATATATATATATATATATATATATATATATATATATATATATATATATACCATATGTCCCACAAAAAAGTACACCCAACTTTAGATTGTACTAACTCCTCCAAAAATTGAGATATTTTGGATCTGTTTGTTTGATTTAATACAGCAAATTATTCTTTGTTAACGTTCAAATTTATTCATGTTTAAACGATTTAGTGTTTAAGCATCTGCTTTTAACTGAAGGGTACAACAAAATGGATTGCGCAAAATTGGTCAGTGGGAAAATAATGTGTGTGCTATCGATGTAATGAAAAGACAAATACATAATAATAGATACTTTAACATAATTTTAATAAGATACAAAGCAGATTTTTCTTTATTCCTTATTGCAAAAGTTATGCTTAGTTTCGTTTTCTTTCAACATGACCGCCATTCCTATCGATACAAATCTGGAGTCGAGCTCTCATCTTCCCCATCACTCTTTTGATAAGATCTGGATTGTCTTTTAACAAGTTGATTTCAGCTGTGATGCGAGTCCTCAAATCATCTAAATTGATAGGTTGTGATGCAAATACTCTATTTTTCAAATGACCCCATAAAAAGTAATCACACGGGGTCAAGTCAGGGCTTCTGGGAGGCCATTCAATGTCATGGCCTGTAGCAATTACTCTTTGGTGGAAGACTTCCTGCAAGCGTTCCTTCACAATAACTCTCTGTGAGCAGGAGCTCCGTCTTGCACCCACCAAATACGATTAAATCGGTTTCCATACGTAATACGTATTTGTGGAAGGATTTCTCGGTCTATCATTTCTAGGTAAGCTTCACCATTTAGATTACCATCGTAAAAGACCGGGCCAATTACCGCTCCATTACCGCACAGTCCTACCAGAGAGAGAGTTTTTGTCTAGAGTTATTCTTTTCGTAGATATGATTGTCAGGTGGATGATTTTTGGTGCATGCTGACGGCAGATTTGTCTGTTCACTAGACCATTCATAAAAAAGGCCGGCTCATCTCCAACCACTAATTGTTCCGTGAATCTTTCTGGTTTTTCAAGAAACCACTGGGCAAATCTTAGGCGGCGAGGTAGATCTCCTTCAATGAGTTGATGTCGAATTTCCATTCTATATGGGTACAAATTCAAATCCTCACGAACTATTCGATGAAATGACATGCGTGAGAGTTCTGTACCATTTCGCCTGGTGGACACTTTTGGATGTCTCTCTAATAAATGCCGAACATGCTGAATGTTCTCGTCTGTTCTTGCCGTCTTCGGATGGCATGAACGTCCTTTGTTCAAATTGAGGACCGTTCCTTCTTCTTTGTATTTCCGAACATTCTTCAAAATTGTATGTTTAGTTGGAGAAGCTCTATCGGGAAATTGCAGTTCGAAGGTATTCTGAACTTGTTTAAGCTTTTAGTTTGCAGATAAGTTGTGACCGTGAGAACGCGCTGCCTTCGTGTAAACTGCATGATAAGGGTTTCAAAGTTATTTATAAATTTAGTAATTCAGATTCTTCATTTATATATGTATGACTCGTATCTTAGATACAAAAGTTCGAATTATTTAAAAAAAATATTTGCAATATCCTTCGACGTAAAAAGTAGCACATTGGTTAAAGCAAGAGGAGCTATCTGGCTGGGAGAAATGATCATTCCGCGCAACCCATTTTGCTGTACCCTTCAGTTAAAAGCAGATGCTTAAACACTAAATCGTTTAAACATGAATAAATTTGAACGTTAACAAAGAATAATTTGCTATATTAAATCAAACAAACAGATCCAAAATATCTCAATTTTTGGAGGAGTTAGTACAATCTAAAGTTGGGTGTACTTTTTTGTGGGACATACCGTATTATATATATATATATATATATATATATATATAATATATAGATATAATATTATATATATATATATATATATATATATATATATATATATGAAAATTATTTCACGAACGTAACACGTGAAAAATATTTATGATGAATAAAACCACGAAGGAAAGGAAACACAGGATGTCATTAGATGAAAGCGCTTGAGCACCACTCTGTTTCCTTTCCTTCGTGGTTTTATTTATTATATATATATCTCCAAACAGTTGGTTTCATCATTCCTGTACAGAAAATAGAAAATAATCATAAACCACACAAATTATCATACCATAAAACACAATTTCTAAAACCAACACACGAATTATCGAAAAATGAAAGAATATTTTATGACCAAAAACAGACATGCATATCACACAGTAAAGAAGTCAGTGCAAGGAATCAAACATGAACTTCAAACTTTTTATATATATATATATATATATATATATATATATATATATATATATATATATATATAATATATATATATATTATATATATATATATATATATATATAGATATATATATATATATATATATATATATATATATATATATATATATATAATATATATATATATATATATATCGGGTCCGCAAAAAAAAAAAGGAGCATGACGAAAATTGCTCTCACGCCCGCATTTTTTGCCGGACCCTTAAATGTTATATATATCTAGCTAAAGATAAAAGAGCCCAGAGTTATAAAACAAATTTCATCAAAATCGGTCATAAAATAAAGATTTTATGGCCACAAACGTGCAATGACTAAAAAAAAGTGAATTTCCGCGTAAAAATTTAATGGTTTTCTCATTTTAAATTATTTTTTTCAGATGCCTAAATAATTTTAATCAATAAAAATGATAATATGCCCTTTTCTAAAGAAGATAAAATATTAATAAAACATTATAGACTTGATAAAAATTATGGCGCAATAAAATTATTACAAGAGTAATTATTACATATTATTACAAATTATTACATATCGAACAATTTTTTTAGTCTTATAATTTCGTTTTCTTTGGAAATTGTAAAATTATATGACATGTTGTAGTAAAACTTTTATATTTTCTTTAATTTTTGACGTATTGACATGAAATTTGGTACTAACTTAGTTTATTTGTTGCTTATTTGCCTAAAATAAGTTATTTGTCATTATGTGTAAAAATAAATGTACAGAAAACATTTTCGTCATGCTCCTTTTTTTTTTGCGGACCCTTGTAATAATTTTATTGCGCCATAATTTTTATCAAGTCTATAATGTTTTATTAATATTTTATCTTCTTTAGAAAAGGGCATATTATCATTTTTATTGATTAAAATTATTTAGGCATCTGAAAAAAATAATTTAAAATGAGAAAAACCATTAAATTTTTACGCGGAAATTCACTTTTTTTAGTCATTGCACGTTTGTGGCCATAAAATCTTTATTTTATGACCGATTTTGATGAAATTTATTTTATACAACTCTGGGCTCTTTTATCTTTAGCTAGATATATAACATTTAAGGTTCCGGCAAAAAATGCGGGCGTGAGAGCAATTTTCGTCATGCTCCTTTTTTTTTTTGCGGACCCGATATATATATATATATATATATATTATATATATATATATATATATATATATATATATATATATATATAAACCCTTGCGCTGCAAGGTTCCGGCAAAAAATGCGGGCGTGAGAGCAATTTTCGTCATGCTCCTTTTTTTTTTTGCGGACCCGATATATATATATATATATATATATATATATATATATATATATATATAAACCCTTGCGCTGCAACCCCATCGCTCCTGAAGCGGTTGGCTAGGCCAGGGCCAAAATGCTAGTTTCAAAGATATTCAAATCACCGAACTGCCACACAGGGTTAGTTGACTCTTAGTGTCTGAAGTGTCGTTCTGGTTTCGAATTGGCAAATTATTGACATAACTGAACTGATTTACACTTCTTTACGCAATTTTGGTTATGGTTACTTTTTATATTTTAAAGTGCTCTTATAAAGTGTCCATATATGGGTGAAAACGTGAAGTCTTGGAACTGTACGATAGTCTGACTGAGGAAAAAAACTGACCTCTATTGTCTTAATTTTGCACAATTTGTCAATATACTGTATGTGGACAAGAGTATTTATCGATATAATAAAGCCACTTAATCGCGTGTCAGACATTAATATGCAACAATGTGGAACGTAAAATTGTCCATTTATGTGGACTAAAGGCATTAAAGAGTTTAGAGACATTCTAGGAGCCTTGGGCTGCTGCAATCCAAGTTTCAGGGGGATCAAACCTTTATTTAGTGGTGTTCGCATTTATGTACCCTATCACCTTGTGGTCATACTAGAGAAGTTATCCCAATAAAAGTTGAAATGAAGTGAAAATCCCGTAATTATTATTATCATTATTATTACTAATTATTAAAATATATAAATGTACCATTGTCTGTGTGAATGTCTATTGTACGCAAAGTGATATAAGTTGGGTCATGAAATTACAGTGAGTTAACTTTGATGATCACTCTATACATTTGAAAGCGATTCCCTTGCCCGTTTATGGCCTAAACAAAGTGTTGGTTCCCCCACCTTCCTATCGTTATCCCCAGGGCTCGAATTGAGTGGGGATGAGGGGGGAGGATGGCATCCCCCTTGTTATCTAAATAAAATACGTTTTAACACAACCCTAATTCCGACTAAAGCACAGAAAGTAAAATAAAATATCTCGGTATTACATTTTTTGGTTTATTGAAAGACTAATATATTTATAGTTTTTGTGTGATTTAAATTATTTAAAATAAATAGTCTATGGTCATATAATGTTGTGATTAAGGGAAGGGATGATTGTGATTAAAATGGATTTTATCATGTATTTCAAAATATAAGTTCCAAGTCAGGTGTCATAATTTACTTTCATGAAAAATATGGAAATCACTAAAAAGCATTTCGCTAAACTAATGATTTTGCTGCATATCTTTCCCTGAAAAGTCACCAGAATGTAGTATTATGCAGTTACATTTTTAAAAATTTTCACCGGGGCCATGCCCACAGATCCCCCTATACTACCCATCCTCACTACTATCCCCCTTGTTAAAATTTTACAATTCGACCACTGGTTATCCCCACTGGCCTCCTCCCTTTGACTAATCAGAGAACACCTACAACATTTCTATATCACCCCTCCCACGAACAACGTCACAGAGGCAGCCAGCCTCTACCAACTCCCCCTCTATCCCACTGAGACAATGAAAGAGGGACAAAAGCTTCTTTCACTGGAGTTTGTATTAAATAACATAGAAATGGGAAATCGATTTAAACAGTTCTGTAAAATATGCAAATCTGCAGTGGATGAGACAAGAGACATAATATGAGATTTCTGTCACCATCTCTTCTTAGACTTCAATTGCCTAAAATGAGATGATGATAATATGTCCTTCATACGAAGTATAAAACAACTTAACGGGATAAAAATTCTTCTATGATGAATGCAGAAAGGAAACAAATTTGTTTGCGGTATATAACGCAGAGAGAAACGCTAAAAGAATGAAAGAAAGAATGAAAATGTCGAGTACATCGGATCTACTGGAAAAGGACGTTCAAGAGCGCAAAAGAAGTAAAATGAACTCACGAAGAAACAACGCAAGACAATAGCTAAAGTACCAAAGAAACAAAGGGGAAACGCCGGATATACAGAGATCATTAGCTAATAATGAAATGAAAGCAAGCTTAAAAACGGAAGTCCAGTTTAAGAATATGGAAGAAACTGTATGTAGATATTATGTAAGGAGTAAGGTTATATACAGAGACGGACAGGGTATCTTTGGGCACCCAAGCCTAAGTAATTTCTACTAGAAAATGGACACTGTAAATTTGGGGACAATGCAAATTGTGGCACCAAACTATTTGCAAAAATTATATAAGATATGGAAACTACAGGTACGAAAGAAAGTACTTTTACATGAACGAACTTTATGGAATAGCACCTTAAAAATAATACTAAATAAAGACAAATCATGGCTTGCTGAGTGCTGACGTCACGCTGAACTGCGCGCGAATCGGCGCAGAGGAAAAATATACAGGCAAGAATGGTGATTTATTTATTAAATTATGTAAATCCTAAAGTAAATTTGTTCATAGAATCCTATCTACATATATCATCCATTGCATTTAAATTAGATTATTTAAAATTTTAAATGTAAAAATTCATTTGCATGTATTGATATTGAACCTGCAGGATACTGGAAAACACAGTTAACGCTAAGCATTATTAAACGCCCGAGTCAATTATTTGCTCAGAAGTTGATTGGGTTATATGGGTGCTAGTCTATTTTTAATGAGTATGAAGATGTAATATTTCAGGAAGGTATATACACACAGTATGATGTTTGATGTCTAAACAGAAATGAACATACGATCGTGGTACAAGACGACTTACGCAAAGCCGAGGACAGGCTGTGGCTGAAATTTGTTCATATTGTGTAAATTCTCAATTTTTTTTTAATCAAACTTTATTTTGTGCAAATAAGCGCGTACGAGATATTGCACTAAATACTAAGTATTTATCTCTCTTTCCTCAACGATGTAATATCTCTCGAATTAACATGTTAGCGGGGGCAGAGGTTTACGCATAGTGTAATATAATTTACCAATTACCAAGTCTCCATATCTGTCAATGATATGATACTCTGCAACTTACGTTACTATTTACAATTATCTACACAATGTACACAATCTACCCACAAAATCTACACAACTTTTTATCTTTCGGAAAGTAATAAAAAAGTTATATTGTTAATTTTTACTTTAATTAATCTGTATGTTATTACAACCGTAAGAGGCGTAATATGTAACAAATCCTGGCCCTAATCCGAAATTACCAGCCACTCCAAACGCACGTCCGTTCTACCCGACATCATATTTAACAATAATTAATGAATGGGGTTTGTAATTATAATTGCTACATTGCGAGGGCGCTGCGAGTCAATTTTTAAATGAACATTTATCAATGAAATGTACTTTTACGATAAAACTTGATAAATCTTAGACTATGGTTTTCATCGCAGAGAATATATATATATATATACACAATATAAAGATATATTTATCAGAGTCAAATTTCTGCAAACCAAATAATACAAGTGAACTTTTGCAAACATTAAGTGAACTTCACCAACCAAAAAAAAAAAAAACACTTTAACAGAAACTATTAAATTAATAAAATTCCAGGTAACCATTCCCGTAACTACCGTTTCGAGTGAAAGATGTTTTTCCTGCACTTGACGAGGATAAAGACCAATTTAAAGAATATTTTCTACTTTGGTTCGTATTTCAGTTGAAAAGGAAATTGTAATTGACTTAAAGGAAAAAAATGGGGTAAATAATGAGCGTAAACTAACCGAGAAACTCACTTTCAAAAGAAAATAATAATGATTGGGGGTTGTTTAACCTCCTCCTTCGTAACATCTACGGTCATATGACGGAGGGGACCTACAGCTTTACGTGGAATCCGAACTACGGGTAGCTACATAATCTGGACGCGGAGGACGGTCTCCCATCCAACTACTACCCAGACCCAATGTCGTTTAACGTCGCTGATCAACGGGAAGCGATGTTACGACATTGGCTACGACGTAGCCCTTCAAAAGAAGAAGAATGAATCTCGTGGATAAGTAATTATTATATTATTATTATTATTATTAGCTAATATGAATCCGCAGACATACAAGGTTTTAAGATGTTCTAGGTATACACATTCGCTTGCTAAAATCCTTGACATGTATTCGATTTCCCCTACCTCGTTGCCTTGACCTCACATCAATATTTGTAGTTTTGCATTATTCAAGATAAGCGAAAACTCTTTTTAGAACATTAATACGATCTACGTGTATTATTCTTCCGTTCGCTGGGTATTTGGGTATTTGGGTATTTTGAAAAGGGATTCAGGCGTTCTCTGGCATTATATTCCACTTTATATATGTTACAGGGAATCTGTGTAACTAGGGATTTCACGAAATCCCTAAAATGTTCAGGGATTTCATGTAAGGTTAAGTCGTGATATTTTTGTTAAACCTAAGGGTAAATTATTGAATGCCCGGTTAACTGAGTGCTCAGTTAGGTTAATTGAATGCTAGGTTAACTGAATGCTCGATTAGGTTAATTGAATGCCCGGTTAGGTCAACTGTACGTCCTTGACGATTGGTTAAGTCGTGATATTTTCGTTAAAACTAACGAAAATACCACGACTTAATCTTACATGAAATCCCTGAACATTTTAGGGATTTCATGAAATCCCTAGTTACATAGATTCCTTGTAACATATATGCGGAGAAATCGACTTAATTGTATGTGTGAACAAATTGTGAAGAACTCCCAAGAACAATCATTCACACTCATTCGTAAAAAGGAGATTTTGGCATTTCTTCGATACTGACTTGATTTACTTATTTATTTATAGAATTTTCTACGAATTTACATTTGAATAGACCGTAAAACCTTCGTCTTTAAGAAGATCAATAGAGAGTGATATATATAATGTAAATATATATACACTTACTTTATGATACTTTATGATGGTTTGAACGACGGTTTAGGATCGACCTACGGTCGAACCCTCCGTACAATATCCTGCCTCATTTGTGGGATTTAGTAGAGGAGGGAATTGCTTTCCAACTAAGGGTATTTTAACTGATTTTTATTCCAAAGTATATACTTCAGGTACTGCCCCGGGTGTATTTATGGTGTTCTTAAAATCCACAAGGCGAGTATCGCTTTACGTCCTATTTTATCAGTGATTAGTTATTCTAATTATAAACCTAGATAGTTTTATTGTACCAATTATAGATCACGTCTCTCGCTATGAATTTACTCTTTGGGACTGTTTTCAGTTCGCTGACTTTATCCGTACAATTCCCAATGCTAATGATTGTTTCGTGTGCTCGTTTGATGCGGAGTCTCTTTTTAGTAATAGTCCAATGGGGGAGACTCGTAATATGATTTGTGACGGATTCTTTCCTGAATCTAATATTTAGTGTCTTGAATATGGACAGGGATACGTTTGGTAAATTTCTTAAGTCATTAGTTAAAGACACAATCTTCATATTCAATGACATTTAATGGCTTCAGACATTTAATGGCTTTCATGAACAAAGTTGGCTGTTAAATTTCCCTGCCCAGTTTCGTCTTGCAGTCTTTAAACGTTATGTCGATGAATAGTTTTTACCTTTCAAGGACAGAACTCGTGTTCAGCTCTTCCTTGATCACATTCATTCTTGTCATTCTAACATTAACATTCACTGTCAAAAATTAAAAAGAAATTAAGATGTTTTGATGTTACAATTTCACGTAACAACTGCTTTCAAACTTCTCTACTTAGGAAGAAAATTGCTACTTTGTTGGGCACCTTCTTTTTTGTTAAGTTTTACACCTTCTAAATTCAAATTGGCGACCTTAACATGTAAGATTAATTGAGCTTTTAGGATATGCTCTTCTTGACCTTCTTTTCATAATGAAGTGTAATATCTGAGGTAATGTTTTTTAAAGTAAATTCTTTTCCTCAGGACATTTTTGACCGATACCGTCATGTTTCTTTGCGATACATTTTTCAACCCAAACCTTTGTTTCTGGGTCTATTAAAGATGAAGGTCTTTATCAAACTGTCATATTTGGAACCACATACTTATAAACTAAACGAATCCTTTAAAGAGATTTTGGTAGAAACCTATCCACAATGTCATTTTATATGGTTTAATATTAATATAAACTTCCTTCAAGTCCACTTTCGTCATAAAGAACAGTTACCCAAGCTTATACGATTCTGTGTTGTTTATCTTTATAAGTGTGCGAAGTGTCAAGACAGCTATGTTGGTCAAACCACCATACAATTAAAACAGGATCAGTAAGCATGAAGGTGTATCCTCTAAAACTGGTCAATCTTTAGCAAAACCTGAGTTTTCAGCTATTAATAACCATTGTTTCAATGCTTCTCATTCTATAGGTTCAAATAACATTTCAATTTTAGAAACTAATTCGGAAGATCTTAGTTTGAAAATATTGGAACCCCTCTACAATATATTAAAACTCATAAACCATCTTTTAATGAACAGGCTTCATCTGTCAGACTTTACATAGAATAACCAACTAATTAAATTCAAATGACCAACCAACCAACCACCATTTACTTTCGCAAGATATTCTCCATTTCTTTCGCGTGGCGTTAGTCTTTTCCTTCCTTGTATCTCCTGTTGAAGGAGTGTATTGTGTCCTTCATAATGTTTACTGTAAAATTCTGTATATTATATTTTAGTTGTATCCACTATTTATTTGGTTTAGTTTAATTTTACTTCATTCTTTTATTTACAACAGCTAAAATTCCACTGAAGATGTTCCTACGATGGAACGAAACGTCTGGATTGAAAAAAGATGCTAAGAATTTCGACTCCCCAGGAACACACCATTTTTATATATATATATATATATATATATATATATGTGTGTGTGTGTGTGTGTGTGTGTGTGTGTGTGTGTGTGTAAAAAGATGTTTAACTCTTCAAAATTCCATTTAAACTCTGAATGGATCGATGAATGAAATGTATATATGAATGAAGTGTTTAGCATATATATATATATATATATATATATATATATATATACACACACACACAACACACACACACACACACACTGTATATATATATATATATATATATATATGCTAAACACTTCATTCATATATACACTTCATATATATATGCCGTATGTATGTATGTATGTATGTATGTAGGTATATCGTTATTATTTTTATTATTATTATTATTATTATTAGTAGTAGTAGTAGTAGTAGTAATAGTAGTAGTAGTAGTATAGTAAATAAATGTAACCACACTCAGATTTTCATTAATTTTCTAGCTTTAGTAAATGGATGTCTTTATACGACCATGAAAGCTTTTAGAGAAGCTTCCTGTCCACGTTTGTCCACTTCTGAAGAGGAAATAGAGTAAATGCTTTTCCTAACGTTAAATAACTCTTTCAAAGAGTTCCCCGAATTGGGTAGAGAGAGACTCTCACAAATGAAATGTCCATTTTGGAAAGAACCAGCTTGCTTTCAACGTGTATATACGCGAGTAAGAACTTAATAACTGAGTTTTAACCAATTAGAGATAAGTAGTTCAGGTACGTGATTTCAAGGACTTTTGGAATCATTGAAGCTTATTTGTAGCTGCGGGAACGAAGTCTCGCGAAGGTTTATTTAACATATACGTTAAATTATACGTTATTTTGGAATTTATGCGTTATTCAGGAACTATTGACGTTGTCAATGTTGTAGTACGTCAATCAAAGCATTTTTACATCCAACATCATCCAGGAATGTTAGTCAGAAATTTTAACGTCATTCGGGATTTTTTTTTTTACTTCATCCAAAAAATCATTTTACAAAATGTCACTTAAAGGAAATCTTTACGTCATTTGGATTTCCAGATTATCATCCTGAAGGATTCCCCTTTATACGTCATCCAGGATTTCTTGTTGTTATTTGGTAACTCTTTACGTCACTCGTTATACGGGAATCCTTAAAGTCATCATTAGTCATTCGGGGGGGAGTGAAAACTCTTCCCGTCATCCTTTATCTGGACACTTTCGCGTCATCATCATTCGGGAATTCTATCCGTCATCCAGCATTGGGGAACGCTTTACGTAATACGTCGTTCGGGAACACTTTCCCTTATACGTCATTCGGGAACCCTTTACGTCAACCGTCGTTCGGATGCAATATACTAATGGATGCAAGAACTCGGAGGGAGTAAAAATAGGGTTAACAGCAAATTTCAGGTAAGAAAAAACCCTTTCTCAGAAAAAAAGGGCAAAAGAATTCTGAACCAAAATGGAAAAATAACAAAATTAGGGAGGTAGCTGCGCTCCCCCAACCCCGCAAGACCCCACAAAATCCCAAGTTTCCACCACACCAAAAAAAAAAAATAAAAAGACATTTGGAGAAAATTAATAACAAGATAAGAGAGATAATAACAAAGGAGAATATTGCTTCTTTAACGGAACGAGTAAAGAATAATGTGTAAATATTCCATAAAAAATTAATAATAATAATAATAATAATAATAATAATAATAATAATATATATACCGTATATATATATATGATGGAGAACGGAAAAAGAGACAATTAAGCCTTAGAAATGCGATGAAAGAACGCCGCCAATTAACGGAAATGAAAGCTGAGAGAGAGAGAGAGATATATAAAAAAAAGAGTATTTAAGCCAATTTAGAAATAAAGGTAAAAGAAAAAGGTGCTATAAAGGTTATACTGACTAAATAACGTATTTATACAGTGACCTTTTTAAACAATATTTTAGCGCTGCTGCATATATATATATATATATATATATATATATATATATATATATATATATATATATATATATATATGATGAATAAAACCACGAAGGAAAGGAAACACAAAATGGTGCTCAAGCGCTTTCGTCTAATGACATCCTCAGGAACACTGAGTGTTCATTAGACGAAAGCGCTTGAGCACCATTTTGTGTTTCCTTTCCTTCGTGGTTTTATTCATCATAAATATTTTTCACGTGTTACCTTCGTGAAATAATTTTCACATATATATATATATATATATATTTCGAAAATAAAGATTGAACAATTAAAATAAAATGTTTCGTTGATATTTTTGATACTTCAAATACTATAAAACAGTATTAACATTCATATCTAAAATTAAAAGTGGTATGTTATATATTTCAATTAATGTGAGAGCCCAGTAAAGACTAAAATTTAAGAGCCGAATTTTATTGAAAACATAAATATAGTTTATTTAACGATTGTATATGCTGTAAAAATGATTGTAACATTGTAAAAAAAATGTGATATTGTAAAAAAATGTGATATTGTGAAAATGTGATAGTCAAAAATACTATATTGTAAAAAAGTAATATTGTAAAAATGTGATATTGTAACAATGTAATATTGTAAAAAATGTGATATTGTAAAAAATGTGAAATTGTAATATTTACATTTATCAATAAAGGTATTTTCATTCATCCATTCACCCATTTGTGTGAAGCCGTTAACACATTTTTAATTTTAATTTTAATTTTTAATTTTTAATTTTAAATTTTAAATTTTAACTTTAAATTTTAATTTTTAATTTTAATTTTAACTTTAAATTTTAATTTTGTTCATGCGAACAAGTAAAAGATTCTTAACCATTTTTTTTTATTAATTTTACTTATTAATGGGTTCAATTTATATTGAAGACCTGAAAAAGTCTTTGCTATAAACTTGGCTAACTGGTTTGTATAATATACTACATCCTTTAAAGCCACAGGAAAAAATATCTCCTTTCACGCACACACTGACCTAAGTTGCAATTTGTAACAAGTTTCATCATCACCAAGTTCACCCATTACTTTCTCAACTTTGATACCAACTGGCAAATTTATCCGAGACTGTTCTGAAATTCGAACATTGATTAGGAAGTATATATAAAACAAAACAGTGTTAACACGAACTTGTTTTTAATTTTATTTTGTTACAAGTTCAGGCTTCGGATAACTGCTATGGTCATTATATCTACAGGGTGATTCAAAAGTCAGGTTACATAGGGCTTTTCTGTTTCTTTGCAAGTAAATGAGTTATGAGATGTTATCGAATGAGGAGCGCATTGATGTGATATTCCTAGCTGGCTGCGCAAGTGCATTGCCGTTAACGGTGGCCATATCGAACATGTGATGTGACTATTCCCCTGTATCATTACATAATACATTATATCCCTATGTAACCTGACTTTTGAATCACCCTGTACATTTAGATAATACCTAAATTTTAAATTAATTCATTTCTTTAATTGTTAAGATTATCTTTGTTTCCTGCTACATTATTACTTTTCCTTCGTAAACATTCTTTCAAACACTTTACCTACAGTTTTTGTTCGTTAGAACTTTCACATACACCATAATGTGGAGGGGTACTTTTAGTTTTTTGTGCTGTTTCTTCACTCGTAAGAATGAAACAACAATCTTTCAACCTTTCAAATGTTCCGTGCGATGATTCCTCATTTCACGAAGGTCAAGCTTGTCGCCTCTTAGATTTTAGCATAACGTCGTCTCCTTCAACTTGTATGGAGAATCGTGTCTTATTTAAAATTGTTGAGTGTAGTCATACTTATTCTTAAGTGTGATATTTGCATATGAGGCGTCGCGAGTACGAGGGCCGAACTCGCCAAACCAGTTTTGAGATAGACGTGTTTAAACTTTGTGACTATTGGCTATGAGGGGCACATAGCGCAAATACACACATTGAAAATAACTAAATTTTGAGTGTACGAGGTGGGTATTTGGGTATACCAAGTTGTCTGTGGATGGGAGAAGGGTTGAACTATTCATTCGTGGAACAATCGCAAAATTGCCAATGTGGCGAGTTCGCCCCTCGTACTCGCGACGCGTCATATACTGTATTATAATTCCTATTGGCCACGAAATCGTAGTAAAAAATTTGAAAACCAGTAGCTGAATGAAACATTGCTAAACTGAAAAAGAAGCGGCCTAACTTACGTACTTAACCCTTCAAATTCATTTGGAAAGGTGAATTATTTTATTATTATTATTTTTAAAATTTTTTTGCCTTCCAGGAAATTACAATATCGTGGGTGAAGTAAACTGATGCCTGTGAACCCTCATTCTGAAAGAGAGAAACATCTCTTTCTACTGCGAATCTGAGTTAAGGTTTCACCATATCTAATAAATTTCTGGGAAGCTTCATTACTGCCTTTGTCCAAATTGCAAAGAAGGCTCTTGTAAATAGTTGAATGGAATTAATAAATGAATAACACACACACACACACACACACACACACACACACACACTCACACACACATATATATACATATACTGTATATAGTACAGCCTGTTTAAAATTACTACTATCGGGACAAAACAAAAATAGTCACTGTACACAGGTAGGTAGTCACTTTAGGGAAAAAAAAACCATAATATTACTCCAAATAGAGCTAATAAAAAATTGACCTCCGTTTTTTAATCATTAGCTTCAGCTCTAAAACAAATTTTTCCATTAATTAAAACAAAACAAAGATTAATTATATTTAGTCAATTTAACTCGTTTTAATCTCTCGTTTAAGTAAGTGTAAAAACAATTTTCCAGAAATTAAAAGTATGAGCCATGGAGGGATTAAGGTGTAAGACCATTGTGTGTGTATGTGTGTGTGTGTGTGTGTGTGTGTCTGTGTGTGTGTGTGTGTGTGTGTGTGTGTGTGTGTGTTTAAATCGTACAGTCACTTTAACAAATTAAATTTTAAACAAAAATTATTTTTAGCTGGGGTAAAACCGGTCATTTTCCATAATGTGCAGTGGAAAATTTTACATTGTAAATATATGATTTTTGGCGAGACCACAAAAAAAATAGTCAGAGTTTAGTCGGGCGATCACTATACGAAGGTGATCACACACACACACACACACACATACATATATATATATACATATATACACATACACACAAACATCTTAAGAACTAAAAATTATTAACTTAATCTAGTTTACAGACACTCGAAACTCAAACAAATATGTGCAAAAAACTTCTTGCCAAAATCTTCGAAAACTTATCTTCACTGTAATAAAATAGAGAATAAACTGTATTACACTGTAAATATTAATAACAAACTGTAAATACGCTTCTATTTATTCAAACTGAAGTTTCGATAAGGTTTCCCAAAGCCAGATTTTCTTGAAATGAAATTAAAAGAAAGAATTTTTGGGTTCCCTTTTTTACGGTGAATAGAATTTTATGCTGATAATTGGAGTAAATAGTCAAGGAAAGGTATTTTAAAGCTGTGTGTGTGTGTGTGTGTGTGTGTGTGTGTGTAGAGAGAGAGAGAGAGAGAGAGAGAGAGTACAGTGTATGAGTTTTTTTAATCTTATACATACAAACCCTTGTGCATTATAAACTCTTTGATGCATAGCGTCCACTTACATACACTAACTGGTTTGATCCTTTTATTCTGGCTTACGTTCGACAATTTTGTTCAACTTTAATTAAGAGAGAGAGAGAGACCTGTATCCGAGAAAAGGTTATATAAAAGGTCAATTAAAGCGCCTTCTTTTCTCTTGTTCTTCTTTCATTGCTTTCATTGCTCAGAAGTGAGAGAAATGAAGAAATGAGTCGAGAAATAAAAAGGAAACGGGAGATGAAGAGATTTGCAATGGCGAACCCGAGCACTATACTTTTTATTAGGTTATCGATTGTTAATATTAAAGCCAAGGGTACACTTCACGTGACGTTGCGCCCATCGTGGCGTGACGTTGCTTCAGAGCATTGCGTCATATTGATTCGTTGCCAGCGTTCGTAGGTCAGTGGGTAACACTGTTTCTCTTTATATGAGGCCCTCCTAGGAAGAAGTAGCTAAGCGACAAAAAGTAAAAAAACGCCCGAAAATGCAGTTAAACGTTTTATCAAATTTGAAAGTGACGTAACTTTTGAACTTTTGTACTTTTGAACTTTTTAACTTTTGAACTTTTGAACTTCTGATGGTATTTCGTTGAATCTCTTCAAAAGTTCAAAATTTACGTTATTTTCAAATTTGACATGGCAACTAATACGGCCCATAGCTCTAATTCCTCTATTATTATTATTATTATTACCAGCTCATCGTCGAGATTCGACCACAGGATCTTCACTTTATTTATATGAGGGCCTCCTAGGAAGAAGTGGCTAAGCGTTATATACTATTGAAACTACACTGTAAAACACGTGTTTAGAAATTACATGGCAAATCAACTTAGACACGTGTAAAGTTAAAACACACACCACACACACACACACACACACACACACCTGTTCACTCCAAAACACAATACATTAGAGGCATCATTCTCCAAAACATCATCACTCAAAACTTAAGCATAATTATTTAGATTCTAAACATACTGTTTGTGAGTACCGTTGAGTTTTTTGAGTATGAATGCCTTGACTCTCTTTTATCTTATCTTAAATGTCTTTTAAGATAAAGAAATGTTTATAATTAAGAAATATGAAAATTTGATATGTTTATATAAAAGCAGTTATTGCTGTGTTGCGCATGCGCGCTTGTCCTGTTTGTCAGTTGAAATTCGTAGTTTGAACGTAGAGTCGCGGTAAAAGTGACTCCGTAGCATGTAAATTTCTAAAGCAACTTGATAAAGGTTTATACTTAGTTACCTTATATTACAAAGTGTTAAATACTTTATATAAAAAAGCTTTAATAGCGCTGTATAGATTAAGTGTGAAATGCTAAACACATATTTAAGTTTGATTACTTTTCAAATCTATATTTCACCCTTTACTGCATAAACGGACGAATTTGTAACCTGTCAAATACACGCATTCGTAACTTAACCCTACAAAAAATTCGTGTTGTAAAGGGTTAAGTGTAACAATAATAATAATAATAATAATAATAATAATAATATGGTTGTTTAGCTTTCTCGTAACATCTATTTTTGCGTTTTAAAGCGCGGTTACAGTTTATAAAGCACATTTTTTACATTTTCTAATTTATATTTATATTTTATTCTAGTGTTAAAACCTGTATAAAGACGGAAATAAATTATTTAAATTTGTAAAGTATTATTTTTGCTTTTTATTTAAAGATACTACTTAAGGACAAGAGCAGGAGAGATGTTGAGAAAAACGTGTAGACGTGAAAAGTTGTTTTACAGTGAATAAACATCATCATTAACCCTCTAACGCCGACTGGGTCGAATACGTACCGTTTCAAATACACGCATTTAGACTTAACCCTACAAAAAACGTTCGGCGTTAAAGGGTTAAAGCCTGTTTAAAATGACCACTATCGGGACAAACAAAAATGGTCACTGTACGCAGGTAGGTGGTCACTTTAGGACCCCCCCCCCATAATATTACTCCAAATAGAGCTAATAAAAAACTGACCCCCCCCCCCCTCCCGTTTTTTAATCACTAGCTTCAGCTCTAATATCCCAACATATACACAACAAGCTAACATTCTAGTTAATCACTACGAGAAGATTAGTCACTTAAACAGAGACAACAACCAGAAACACGCAGACAGACAAACAGCTAGGCACAAGAAAACCTACAGACTCGACACGACCATTAATCCTTCAATACAGACCAGACCACCAAGATCATCAAAAACATTAAGAATTCGAAGGCTACTGGACCAGACAACATATCTAACATACACCTTAAACACTTGGACCCACGGGGAATACTAGCTCTTACAAACATCAGCACATATTCATACCAACACTGTATTATTCCTGACAATGGAAACAAGGTAAAATTATTACACTACTCAAACCAAACAAAAATCCAACAGAACCAGCTTCCTATAGACCCATTACTTTACTATGCACACCTTCCAAAGTGTAACAGAAAGACTATCTTACAAATCACCAACCCACACATACCACTATCGCCTACTCAACATGGATTCAGACCTCACCACTCAATCACGACATTACTCACTAACCTCACGCAGCACATCATGGATGGCATCAACTCCAGACGACCAGCTCAATGTACACTATTAACAACAATATACATTAGTAAAGCATTTGATGCTATCCCACGCTTCCCTCTCATAAACAAAATACTCAACACAAACATGCACAATAACACCAAAAGGTGGCTGAGCAACTATCTTTCAGGAAGATACTCATATGTCACATTTAATGGCAAGTCATCCAAAAACGAGCTTTTTCCGAACGGGGTCCCTCAAGACTCTGTTCTCTCACCAACACTGTTCAACTTATACATGCATGACATTCCAACACCCATAGATAACAAACTTACCTTATCATCATATGCAGATGACATCACTCTAACATCCACCCACAATAACATCGACACCGCTACAAATAACCTACAAACATACATAAACAGTATACAAGACTGGCTCACACACAATAGACTCAAAGTAGGGCCCACAAAATCAACCATCACCTTGCTAACAAGCAATGCAAAAGAACACCAGATAACTCCACAGCTTACACTAAACAACACTAACATTCCACACACTCAGAGGACCAAAATACTTGGGGTCACATATAACACATCATTATCTTTTGCAAACCACATTCAGGACATTGAAAACAAATGTACGTCAAGACTTAAGACGCTTAGGGTACTAACAGGCACAAACTTTGGACACCAGCAGGAAACTACATCACTCATATACAAACAATATATTCGGCTAACCAACAACAACAACAATCATCATTAAACAGCACTGTATATTTTAAACACGTTTAGTTTTCAGACGGTGTGGAAAACGTGTAAACAGAGATAGAGGTGTTTAAAATAGTGTCTATACTTTAAACACCGTTTTAGAGTGTACGGGGAGTTATCTCACGTCTGCGCGTCACGGCGTCGACATTATTTCATTACGTAAATGATTACGTAGCGCTCTGACGTATTGCAAACAACACACAGACGCGACACGTAGGTTTCTTCATCCTTATTGAACTTAATACTGAAGAAAAATGACACCATGATGCGATACTCTGAGACTCTGTTGTGTTCTTTCTTCAACGGTTGCATCAGTTTAATACTGAAAAGATAACAAATATTGTGATCGGAAAACAAAGCTGGTCTGAATTTCACTATATCTCTCTCTACAGTGTATAGAGAAAAATATATAGAGAAATCCTATATTTCAAAGGCCTTTGTACGTAAAGAGTTTATATTTTTACTTATTTTTATTTATTTTTATGTTTTATCTTCACAGTGAATCAAATTAATTTTTTTTTTTTATTTCCGGCTATCAACTTTGTCTAGCGTTTGCGGGTTGTTTCACAGTTGTTGTTGCCGTGTTTCACTTTTGTCGTTTCATCCAATATGCTATGTATTGATTTTGTCTCATATTTTTTAGCTTTTAAACCTTTTCCGAAAAAGGTTGAAGCTTCCATACTTTGATACGAATGTTTACATAGTCGATCAATGTCAGGTGCTCAGGTATTATACCTTTCCTTGTGCTCACTTACTCAGATATTATACCTCTTCTTGTACTCACTATCTTTATTAACGTATTGTTAAAGAAATACTGTTTACATTTTTCGTGTACGGTCAATATTCCAGTAACGAGTTCTTATCCAGCCATTTTGACCCTGAGGCTTTCCGCTTTCTTCCAATAACATCTCCTCTTCTCTAAATAATAACCACTGTCTCCTTCATGCACTCTCCTTCCTTTTTGGCTCCTTTTAAATGAGATCCTAACTTACCTTTTTTTTTTCTCCTTCTTTTTACATCTTTTTCTTACCTTTTTTTGATACGTAACATCTTATCTGGAAGCTGTCTTTTTCCGTAATTACATTATTTATATTATTGTAGGGTCCTTTTAATAATTCGCTCCTCAAGCACTTACGAAACGTAAAGGAATGTGATCTTCCACACGTCCACAAGTCAACGTGTCTACACGCATGTATACAGCCCACGCGTATCATGCACAGATACATTCTTTAAATGTTTTATAATGTTTACATCCCCAAAAATGTCCATAAACATTTTGTTAACGAATAAATGTAAATTTCGTTAATTACAGTTGTGTAAACCCACATACACACACACACACAGAGAAATCCAAGCTTTTTTTTATAATACATTGTTGTTAGATACAATAACTTTTTATCGTTAATTATACATGAATGGTTGGCAAATATAAAAAAGTTCCTTGAAAATGGTTGGTAAAGACTTGATTGTAGTTGATATTTCAGTGCATGCAAACATGGAAATATGATATGTTAATTTAGTTCACTTTCAAGTCCTGTTTCCTCGTTGATACTGCGTATACTCAGTAACCTTTGGTTAACCTTTGGTTAGCTTCCGCCTGAATTATTCATTCTGACGATGGTCAAGCTTTTCAATCCACCTTAGACCTACAGTTTAACGTGGAATCCGAACCACGCCCCACCAGCAGCCCAGCGTCTTAACAACTAGGCCACCCAGGGTACCCATTTATCTACCAACCACTTTCTTTATTGTGTGGAAGGATGAACAGCTGGGTTTTGCTGCGCGCCGGCTGCCGTCAGCGGGTCTCGATCCCGGGGCTGATGGATTCGTAGTCAGCGACGCTAACCACTACATCACCGAGGCGTATATATATATATATATATATATATATATATATATATGTAGAACTACGAAGTGACAAAGCCCTTTAGATCCACTCTAGGTTAGCCCGATGAAATAGAAATTTGGTGAGAGAAAAAGATATGAAGGAAAATTGTCTCGGAATGGAAAACAACTGCTGTACCCTATTTACACTTATTCAAGTGTAAAATATTCATACCAGAATAGAAATTGTAGAAAAGAATAGGAGAGGCAAGGCTCTCCTTCTCCCAACTCTTCTGGCAGAAAACGGTTTTGGAAGTAGTATATGTTGAAAAGCTGCAAAAAGCGTAATAAAAGGAGAAATTGTCTATAATATCTATACTGTAAAAATGCCAGAGGCAATAATGACTTAGGTAATAATGCTATAGGTTTAACATGCCACATGGTAAAATTCCCCTAGGTTAGGTTAGGTAAAAATTTACGTTCATATATTAAGGGAATATATGTAATCTAAAAAATTCATCAAATATTATTAGTTAATATAATATGACATTTTTACCCTTTTACATTATTACCCATGGCACGTTTACCTCTGGCATTTTTACCTAGAATCCTTATCTTGTATACCTAAAAGATCACTCTGAAAGAACAGTGCGAATAAAGATAGTGTGACATTCAAACATACGAAATGTAATTTACTGATAGACGCCATTTTTTTTTTCATTTTTGAAGGAATTTTTTTAGTAAATAGAAATAGGAAGTCATCGTACAGCTGGCATGTTTCAGCCGAGATATCATCATCGTTACTACATCGTTGTGCTTATTCTTATCGTCTCCATCTGTCATCCGTTCCACTGAGCTCTTTGGTTTAAGTTAGTTCATATTTTATACGTATATTAAGTTCATTTTTAAAGTATGTATCTACTGTAGGTGATTTATGAACTTCTTCACGGACGTTCTCGAGACGTCTGCCACCGGTTAGGTATTCCACTCTTTCGATAATTTTATATAATTTTTATAATTTTATATGATTTTATATGATTTTATATCTTTTACTGCGTATTTTGAATTCGTTATATCTTTTTACGTCTGTAAAATCTTTTTCATTGAGAAAATCAATTCATATTTCAGGAACTTGAATTACTTCACCTCGTAAGCGCCGCCTTTCAATGGAATACATATCGAGTTCCCGTAATATATCTTCGTAGGTTTATTTACTTGGAAAAATTAATTTTGGGCTTCATGTTTTATCTCTCTCTCTCTCTCTCTCTCTCTCTCTCTCTCTCTCTCTCTCAATATCTTTCGCATATAAGGAAACCAAAATTAAACCACGTAATCTAATGAGGCTTACGGTTAATTTATATACCGAAAACTATATCTTCTGTTTTGAAGTTGAAGTAGCTGTTTGCCATAGTACATGACTGATTTTCAACTTTTAATTTCTTTGTAACAAACACACCTAAATCTCTATCTTTGAATACACTTCTTGACATTCTGTATTTTGACTGCAAATTGCGCGACCCAAAGTGGATAACTTTACACTAAATTTAATTTGCCATTTCTCTGACCATGTTTCGATTTTGTTCAAATTGCTTTGAAATTTCTCTCTCTCTCTCTCATCCTAAATCATTTTACCTCTTATTTTACTATCGTCCGCGAATTTTCGAAATTTTTGCTTACTAGGTCCACATCGAAATTATGTATATTTATATTTTTATATGTAGAAAATAAGGGCCAAGGGTGGGCGCTCTCAAAAATATCCCCCCCATCCCTCGGTTTTATAATAAAGAGAGAGCCGAAATCAAGGTCTCCGAGGTTGACGATGCCATATATATATATATATATAATATATATATATATATATATATATATATAAATTTTGAAAAGATTGTGTAGTGTGTAGAATGCATGTATGTGTTGCGAAGCATAGAGGGAAGTGTGTGTTTGATAGAATGCTGGATGCTCACAGTAGATGAGACGCGGAAAAAAGATCACCTAAGGAGGACAGTGACATCCTCCCCAGTGACATCCTCCCCGGAGTGACATCCTCCCCAGTGACATCCTCCCGGGAGTACTTCCCTGGTCGACTGGTGTCTACAGTCTCCTCCTTAGTATATATATATATATATATATATATATATATATATGAGCTCCACCTTTATGAATTTGAGTAAGGCTTTTAATAAGATACATTATAATATTCCACTTAACAAACTGTATTTTCATGGCTTCAGAGGGGCTATAAGTAATTGGTTTAAAAAGTTATTTGTTCAATTGATATCAATTTGTCAGATTTATCTTTTCAATTGTTTAAAAAATTGTCACAATTTAGACATTTGAAGTAATTAGGTAATTAAAATGTCTGACGAAATGTTTAGCTAATGCAAAATGTCTTAAGGCATTATTAGACGTTTCAAAAGTCACAAAACTGAGACAGTGAAACGTTGACTCATATCTAAAGTGTGCCACACTTACAGGATTTCAATTGAAGGAAGCTGACTAATTATTGTCAGAACCCTCAGGGTAATTTAATCCAGATGTAAAGATAATCGACCATCTAATGGGCATGATTCCTGACTCCTTGGGAACCCATCTGAATGGATAATAATATTTAGCACGCTTAGAATTTCAGTCTTTAATTCTTTTAAATGTTTAGAATAAACTAAACCTGGTTCTGTTACACAGGGACGTAGCCAAGGCGGAGGGCGACGGACTGACATTTTCAGACAGTTTTTACACAAAATAAGCTTAAAATGCACTGGCTTACGGGGCTCTGGCCCGGACCCCGCTGGGGAAACTTCCAGTTCTCCCCCAGACCCCCTAACTGTATGGGCTGGCCCGATTCACCACGGAACCTGACGAGGGTAGCTCAAGCTCGTTCCCCCCTTGGGACATTCGTGGCTACGTCCCTGGGTCCTGGTGACTTGCTAATCTTAAGTTTATCTATACAATACAAAATCTCTTCCATGCATTGTATCGTTCAGTATTTGATCATCGTTGAAATGAAGTACAGTACGTTCCAAGCCTCTGGAACAAGCGTAGTATCTTCGGATGTCAAATGAGATGCAAAATAGTTATTAAGAATAGTGGCCACCTCTTTATAGTCAGTAAAAAGGTCTCCAGATGAATCTGTAATAGGACTTATCGTGTCTTTAACTTCACTTCTGTTCTTTACATAATCATAAAATCTTTTCGAATTATGTTTATTATTAAAATATCGTATTTCCATTACGGATTTTTAATCTTTTCTAAGCTGTCTCCTTAGCTCAGTGTATTTGTTATTTCTCTTATGAGTATTATCTCATTTACATAGTTTATAGGGCCTACGCTCTACTTCTATTCTTTATTACGTTACCAATTCCCTATTCCACCATTTTGGCTGCGTGTTCGAGTAATTTCGCTTATATATATATATATATAGTATATATCTTTTAATAATTTATACTAACGATGCTCTTTCGAAAGTCGAAATAATAATAAATTCAGAAGACTGATGTGGTATTATAGAATTATGCATGCAAAGAACTAGTTCAGATCAATATTTACATTTCGTACTTCATTTAACATTAATATCACATTTCATAGAATTTATTTCACAGAAAATGACGCTTTTTACCAAAGAAATAGTCTATATTGTTGAGTAAAGCGTTCTTCTCTATTCACGATAGCGTGTTAACGGAGGGAAAATGGGGTTGGGGGTTGGGTACGCAATAGATCAGTTTCAGACTATTGTTTCTTTTCAAGACAGATATATTTAAATATTGACAAATCGACCCTGTAACTTATATATATATATATATATATATAACTTTGGTTAACTTTGGTTTTACCTCCGCCCGAATTGTTCATCCTGACGAAGGTCAAGTTTGTTGCTTCACCTTAGGCATACAGCTTAACGTGGAATCCGAACGACGACCCCACCAAGGAGGTCTGAAATTGCAAAGTCCTTGTCCGATCTCGATCTTGTAACCTCCCGATCAGCAACCCAACGTCTAAGTCACTAGGCTAACCAGGCGGGCATATATATATATATATATATATATATATAAGGTTAACAGCTAGGTTAGGGGTTGGGTGAGGTTAGATTACGTAAGGTTATGTTAATAAGTAAGATTAGCTATAAATAAAAGAGAAAAATAGGATATAAAGCGTCTATAACCTGCCCTCGACCTTCTTTTCATTTTGCGTGACAATCACTGGTCTTGTTATGATTGTAGTTAAATCACAACATTAAAAATCACAACACTTCTTCGGTACAGTTTTGAAATAAATTTTTTTTAACCTTTCTTTATTTTTAAAAAGTTATTTGGTAATTTTAAGAACTATGTGACGGAGGTTATTTAACATAGTTTGGGTTAAATTAACTCAAAATGTTTTAAAGCGTATGCAAAGAATCTCCAATTTAGGGTTTATAATGCTTAACTTCATTTTAGGGTATCTGATACCCGGGCTCATGAAAGTGATGGATGAAACGCGTATCTTACGAGAGAGGACCGAATGAATGAATGACGCTAATTGGCTGGGGCGAGTCACGTGGTCAGTTGGATCGAAACATGCCGAAACAAATGGGGACGTGATCAGTGATCACGTTGCTCTTCCGGTTTCAGAAACGTGTAAACACACGCAACTTTCTCTAACCTATTTTCAGTCGCTTGAGTTCAGGCATCGTGTAAACAGGAACTAACACAAGGGCTACGTCGTAGCCAATGTCGTAACATCGCTTCCCGTCGATCTGCGAAGTTAAGCGACTTTGGGTCTGGGTAGTAGTTGGATGGGAGACCATCCTGTACTTCCAGTTTATGCAGCCACCCGTGGTTCGGATCCCACGTAATAAAGGTGTAGCTCCCATGCTTCATATGATCTTAGACGTTACGAAGAAGGCTTAAACAGCCCCATGAACCCTATTGTATAACACAAAGTATCAATGACGCAGAAGCGTCCCCAGGGGGTGAAATGAATGAAGCATGGTTGAAACAGAAATCTCTATTCAGAGAGAATACATCCCAGAAGGTGTATGCATATATCACATCCAGATTGGTTTATAGAATGTTGGTATTGACGTTTAATTTTGCATTTTAGTGGAAAGTGGTCTCCAATCAGAACATTCTTATCTGAGTATACCGTTGGGAAACAGGATGAGAGATTTTCAGAAAAAAAATCTTTGCGATTCATTTCAATTTTTAGAATAGAAAATAAAAAATTAAATAGAAATAATGGAAAATAAAATAAAGTTCCATTTAATTAATTTCTGTCATTGCAAATGGAAATTGAAATAATCTTAGAAATAATAGAAATAAAATAAATGGTAAATAATGCATGTTGAAATACCAATAATGATAATTAATTTTTATTATTACAATTGAAAAATGCTGCAATCTTAAATTAACAGAATTACAGATAAATGAGGCACAATCGATGGGGTGTCGGTGGAGAATGAAATTGCAAAGCTGTGGAAAAACCACTATTCTAACATTCTTAATAGTGTGTGTAGGGATAATCTTAAGATAGATTGCAGCGAAACGATTGTGGGAGGGACAAGGGAAAATACTTTATCATTTTCTGAAGTAAAGAGGTTAATTAAAGAGTTAAATACTGGTTCTGCGTCAGGGGTAGATGACTTATCGAATGAGTACTTAAAATATGCAAATGACGTAGTATGTCTGCATATATCATTGCTCCTATCAGCCATGCTTGCTCATAGCTATATCCCTGCAGAGTTCATGAGGGTATATATCTTGCCCCTGGTCAAAACTAAGTACGGAGACATTCTGTCCAGCAATAATTACAGGCCTATTGCTGTCGCTTCTTGCTTCTCGAAACTACTAGAAAAACTCTTGTTACGCCGATTAAATGATTTTCTATGGACATCTCCTAATCAGTTTGGCTTTAAAAGGTTCCACTCAACTGACCTGTGCATCTATGTACTTAAAGAAACAATATCTAAATACATTGACAGTAATTCAACTATTTATAGCTGTTTCCTAGATATAAGTAAGGCATATGATAGGGTGAACCACAATATTTTATTTGCAAAACTAGAAGACAGGAAAGTTCCCATGTACATATTAAATTTATTGAAATTTTGGTATTCCCACCAATCTTTCACTGTTAGGTGGGGCAATGTACTATCCGAGTGTTTTGGCTCCTTTGCGGGGTGAGACAAGGCTCCTTGCTCTCCCCTGTTCTGTATAATGTGTATATTGACGGATTAATTGCTTCACTTAACGAGGCAACAGTGGGATGTTATATAGATAACACAAGGATAAATAACTTAGTTTATGCCGATGATATGGTGTTAATAAGTCCCTCTGTTAAAGGTCTGGATCGGCTACTAAAAGTCTGCGAAGAGTATTCGCAGAAACATGATATTCTTTTTAATGTTACAAAAACTAAGGTTATGCAATTTCATCCTAAAAGCTGTAATCAGCCAGCTGATATAAGGTTTTAAATGAATGGTGAGGTAATTGAGGAAATACAAGAGTTTAAGTATTTGGGTCAAATTATTACCAGCTCCTTGAGTGATGACTCGGATATAAGAAAACAATCTCGAAGCCTGTGTGCGAATATGACCATAAGGAACTTTCGATTCGTACAAGTGAAGCTAAAGACACTCTCTTTCGTACTTTCTGCAGTAATATATACGGACAACAACTGTGCGTGAATTATAAAAAAGGTTCTGGCAGAACCCTAAATTTGCTGACCAACAGGTTTTTTAGACTCTTACATAAATTACCCCCGAGATGCTCAGCTTCGCAAATGTTTGCTACCCGCAATGTCCCGAGCTTCCCGGAGGTAACAAGACGTGCTCAACACAGTCTAATGCAAAGAATTAAAAAATCAACCAACCCGATCATCCAAGCTATCCATGAGTCCTGCCATTTATCCTCTAAGGCCTAAGGTATGGACTTCTTGGTACGAAAACGTCTGTCTGTCTGTAGCTCCACTTAACTTCAACAGTGCAGTATTATTTCTAATCAGTTGTATATATTTCTATCCTTAGTATATGAACTGTCATTGTATTAATAATATTTGTCATATGGACTATAGTCTGCCAATAAACCTTTTCATTTTCATTTCATATACAGGGTGGGCCGAAAGTCTGGATCCATAGGAAAATATTTATTTTAACACATAAATTACAACAAATGGTAAATACTTAAAATGAATATCAACTTTAACTCGTAAATGCGTATCCGTGATACTGTACAGTGGTTCGTACTCCAGTATAAACAACAAATTATAACAAATGCTCAAATTGGCGGCCTCTGACATCGAGACACTTAGGGATGGAATTTATGATTTGTAATAATTCTTCGAATTGACGTTCTCGAGATGCGTGTTTCATTTGATAATCTTCTTGTTGACTTTACTGGACTATTCGTTAAAGTTTCACATACCATTGCAGAGGTATTTTCATCAGTTGCAGTTTTTGGACGACCAGAACGCCGTCGATCATGTACACTTCCTGTTTCTTTGAAACGTTTAAACAACTTGCCAACAGTCGCATGTGTTGCTGGATGCTTATCAGGATGATTTCTATTGAATTCGGTAGCAACTTCTCTGTGTGTAGCGCCCTGTCTCGCGTACATGAGCACAAGTTCTACCCGGTCTTCTGTTGTTAGATTCGAAGCCATTTCTGGGCTGAAATAAAAAAAGTATTTGAGTATTTATACTGGAGTACGAACTACTGTACAGTATCACGGATACGCATTTACGAGTTAAAGTTGATATTCATTTTAAGTATTTACCATTTGTTGTAATTTATGTATTAAAATAAATATTTTCCTATGGATCCAGACTTTCGGCCCACCCTGTGTATATATATATATATATATATATATATATATATATATATATATATGGCGTATAATATAATAGAAACTTTCAAAATATAATTTATATAACTTGTGATTGCATCCGATTTAAGACTGTGGAGTTTGCATATATGACAGGCCTCTGTAATTTTTGAAAAAGGATTGCGATTTTTGTTAGGGAAGAGTTCCAAGTTGCGATATACGCGCGCACACACACACACACACACATATATATACATATATATATATATATATATATATATATATATATGAATAATATATACTGTATATTTTGGGAGAATTGTTTTTTGAGTTTGAATATTATGTAGAGAAATTTAACTTTTTACAATCTGATATGTTGTATGTTGCTTTTGAAAGTTAATTTAACATCTAACACAATGCTAAGAACGTTAACTTCATTTACTTTTGCAGGAGAATATGCGCGATTACAGGTTTTGGCTAAGGTTAAAAACAGTGGACAATTTTTTGTTTTATTTAAAAAAAATAAATTGCTTATTACACTTTTAATAGAGCCTACAACCACATGTAAGTATTTTTTTGTAAGTTAGGTTAGTTTTTTAATGTAGGAAGTGGCGACCAAGGGCGAATACCCACAAAAATCCCCCTCCCCCCCCCCCCCCCCCACCATAGAGGAAGAAACGAGCCAAAATCAAGGTTCAGGGTTAGACTAGGTTAAATTTATTTGGAGCCCAATATGGATTTCGGCTGATATAATTAATCGCCCAAATACCTAAATATCTAATGAGTCTATACGCTACACCAACTAGTCCTATATTTAACTATTATTTATAGATTTATTTACAATTCCTATTGAATAAAAGCATTTATTCATGGTATAGAAGACTATTTGGAATTTATTGAGCATTTTATTTTTTAAATAAAAGAAAAATATTATCAGTTATTAACTTTTACGAAGGTTTTTTTAATTATATTCATATATGATAATTTTGTTGAGCTTAGTAAGAGTTTATTTGCACACATTTATTTATAGATATGTCCTAATTGCCTGTTCATTTCATTTGCGAGGCAGTTGATATCGTGGTGTATAGAAGCGAGTGTTGTATCGTCTGCATACTGATTGCAGTCTAATGTTGCTGACTCTAATCGATAAAAGTCATTTACACGCATTAAGAACAACTAAAATAGTAATTTTTAAAGTATTTTTATGGTACTTCTGATGTTTATATGGGTACTTGTAGGTTATCTCACCCACCACCAATTTTAACAGAATATTTTCGTTAAAACTAACGAAAATATCACGACTTAACCTAATCAATTATCAAGGGCGTACAGTTGATCTATTATTAATTATAACATTGTTTGTTTCTGGAATAGTATTTACTATTTACTAATAGATCAGTTGTACGCCCTTGATAATTGGTTAGGTTAAGTCGTGATATTTTCGTTAGTTTTAACGAAAATATTAATATTCTGTCAAAATTGGGGGTGGTGGTGGCGGGGGCGGGGGGAGATAACCTCCAAGTACCTTTATATGTACACTTCCGTTACTTTTAGTATGTTTCTAATACGCTTGACGGTACTTTTGTAGTACGTATGATGCGTGGTACTTTTGCAAAATATTTACGAAAGATGGTTGCTTTAAAGGTAAAAATAAAGATAAAATAGTCTTAATTTCGAATAAATAAATTAACTCTATTCCATCTACAGTATATATATATATATATATATATATATATATATGGACGTATTCAAGGGTATTAAATTAGTGTAAAAATTGGATCACCTGAAGATCAGGGTCCCCAGCCTTCTTTAGTTAGCTTTATAAGGCTAACTAAAGAAAATATCACGACATAACCAATCGTCAAGGGCGTACAGCTGACCTAACGACTGGTTAGGTTAGTCGTGATATTTTCGTTAGTTAGCTTTATAAGGCTAACTAGAGAAGGCTGGGGGCCCTGATCTTCAGGTGAACCTAAAAATTTAGCATACTTTTAAAATTAGCTTTCTTAAAGCAAAAATTGAACAAATTGGCCGTAAAGCAGATAATGACAAGAGGCCTATTTTATCCATATAAACAAGTCAAGCAGTTGCTTTACACTTAATCTTTCAGAAAGATTTACAAGAAAGTTTACCTACTTCACTCATCATTATGTCGACACTAAATAAATTTTAACTGGCAAAGATTCTTATTATGAGAATTAAGGGCCCCACTGGGTAAATTTTTAGGTGCGTTATCTAATTATCCAGCGATAGCTTTAGGTTATTTCCTAACTGGCATAGCACCATATTTACATGGTGCTCTAGAATAAATATACTTAATAGGTTATAGTCGTAATATGTAGGTTGCTAAAGTATATTTTTTATACTAAAAAGAAAAATATTATGCTAAAAAGTCGATGCTACGTGCTAAATTTTAACACGTTTTGCAATGTGTATCCAGAAATTGGAAGGTAAACGCTAAATTTAGCACAGTTTGCGTGCTAATTTTAGGCTATAAAAACAAAATTGAATGTCGGCAAAAACTAATTACGCTTAAATTTTCGGAAGACAGTGCGTGTAAAATCATAGTGGGGCCATCTATTTCTAGGTAATGTTCCCCTTCTAGATCGATTAAGATTGGTTCCAGGACTCTGTAGATTCTGAAGAAATGAGAAACCAACATCGAATACATGCTTTGAGGTACCGCAGATGAAAATTTTAGGCATAATGAATAATATATTTTCAGATGTAATTTTATCATCTGACTTTTAAGGTATTTTGGCGAAATATTAAAAATATTGTATGAAAAGTTTGTTTTGGGAATATTAAAAGTGATCAGTCTTTCCTTGTCCTTGTGATCAGTCTTTCCTTGTCCTTGTGATCAGTCTTTCCTTGTGAACAGACGTGTTTTATCGAGTGTCCAGTGTTACCATTTGAATAAGTGGTTTTCGTTGAAGTGTTTAAAAAAAAAAGAAGTGTTTGGTGCATTCTTAACTAAATTAATTCGTGTTACTAATCATTCACTATCGAATATATTTCATTTATTGACTTTATTCATTACTATATTATTTGATTAAACCAAGGATAGTGCACGTGGCTTGCCTTGTTTGTTTCCTGAATCTATTACTAACCGAGGTTTCATAAGGTTGAAATTCCCTTGGTTTGCCTTTTTTGTTTTTCAAATCTATCAGAAAACGTGCTTTCATTAGGTTCATTTTCCTTTCCTTCAGGGGATCAAGTAGAGTGTGGTCACCCACCGTGGGAAAAAGGAAAAACGGAAAAAAACCAGTCGGTCGAATAGGGGACAGATAAGTTTTAGTAATACTTTTTCATTTACAGAACTTTCGTCGGTAGCTTAATTATATATTCATTTAGTATAAATTTGTGTTACAAGAATCTGTTTCTGCGTTTCAGGAACATTTTTTGCGGGTTTGCTCAGGTGACGGCGCAATAAGCACGCGGTAGACCTACGTTGTAATTTATTAATTTCCAAGCGCTCGTTTTTTTTTTTTTTTTTTTAACTAATTTAGAGCATGGCACCCCCGTCAAGTACTTGCAGTCGCTGTGAAGGGAAATTTTCTGCTTACACGTTTACAATGGCTAATAATAATGAACAGTTAGTTTGCAGGTGGTGCTCAAGCATGGAAGTGCTGAGGAACGAGTTAGAACGTGAGAGGGAGGCCAGAGTTAGGCTTGAAGAAAGCGTGATGCTCCTGACGGCAAAATTAGAATCCCTTGACACGCCAGTTACGACCCGTCCTGCCTCAGTTTCTACTAATAATATAAATAGTACTAATAACCTTTTCTCTTCCCCTAGTTCCCAACCCTTCGTTCGAGTGCGTAATGGAGCCCCATTGAGAAAACCTAAGACTTGTCTACCAGTAATAACAAACAATAAGTTTTCTGTTTTAGGTTTCGAAGATGCTGATGAACCAGAAATACGACTCGTTGGCGATTCCATTGTTCGAGGGCAGCTCGAGGAATTCTGCGGGAGAAACCCTCGTCATAGGCACCGTTACTGCTACCCTGGTGCAAGGGTGGAGGATATAACTAATAGTGTTGACCATTTTACAGACGGTACCGCCGAGGACACAACGTATGTTATTCATGTCGGTACTAATAACGTTTTAAATTCTAGATCAGAAGAACTGCTGGCTAGGTACAGGGACTTACTAGAGCGACTAAAGGAAAAAACTAATAAGATTGTTTTAACAGGTATACTTCCTCGAATTATCCAACGTAGCGATTTCTACAGTAAGGCGACCTATATGAACAATAACCTAAAGTCTCTTTGCCAACAGGAAGGAGTGCATTTTGCGAATTTTTGGAACAGTTTCTACGGCAGGAGGGACTTGTTCCTCGGAGATGGACTTCATCTTAATGACGTTGGAGCTGCGCGTTTAGGAAGACTATTTCATAATACTGTCTCTTCTTTTCAGGCTGCCGTAACTCGAACGGTCCCAGCGTAAATTCCACAAATTTCCCCTGCGCTCGCGAAGGTGTCGCAATTACAAACAATTTGAAGGTTCTATCCTTAAATGCTCGTAGCCTACGAAATAAAATAAACGATTTTTTTCTTTAATTGCTTGTAAAGACTATGATTTAATTGCGATAAATGAATCGTGGCTTAGCACTGAAACACGTGACTTTGTAGGGGAGTATCAAATTAGAGGTTATAGACTTTTTGTTAAAAACAGAATAGGTAGGCGAGGAGGCGGTGTTATGTTGTATATCAAAGATAATATTGCGAACGTTATAGAAGTAAAGCACACAATTCCAGAACCGATAGATTCGACTATAGCAGAACTTAAATTGAACGATTTCAAACTTCTTGTTGCGGTTATATATAGGCCCCCTAATCAAACAGCTGATACGGACGAAGCGTTATATCGTGAACTAAAGAGAATAATAGGTAGTGAGCAGGCTTTAGTTATGGGTGACTTTAATTGCGCCAACGTGAATTACGATACAATGCAGGAGACGCGGAAGGTAATCGTTTAGTTAATTTTCTCGAGGATAGCTTTCTTATTCAAAAGGGGGGAAACCTACGAGGTTGGACAGTATTTTAGATTTAGTAATAACTACGGATGATAGGCTAATTACTGATCTTCAAGTAATAGAACCGTTAAGCAATAGCGATCACAATATGGTAGAGTTTGTCCTCTCAGTAAGTCACTCGAAACCAGCTAACTCGACTAAAATTCCTAACTTCCAGCACGCAGACTTTTGTAAATTTCGAAATAAATTGTCACACGTCAATTGGGAAAACGTAATGGGGATCTCCAACGCAAAACTAATGTGGGAATCGTTTGAAACAGTATTTAGGACTATAAATGAGGAATGTGTACCGTACAAAATTAAGCGTGCGAAAGTAAACAACAAGCCCTTGTGGTTTACTTCTAGAGTAGGAGACATTATAAAGAGTAGAGATAGGGCTTATAGGCTACATAAGTGCGATAAAGACAATTTGTGGTTACGAAACAACTACATATCTCTAAGGCGTGAAGCGAAAAGTGTAATAAAAAAGTCCAAGCGCGAATTTGAAATCTCCATAGCTCGTGACGGTAAAGAAAACCCCAAGCGATTCTTTCAATACGTCAACAATAGAAATCCAGTAAAAAGTGTCTTGGGGCCGTTGAAAAATGTTAACGGAGATCTAGTTTCTGAAAACAAGGAAATGGCTACCTTGCTAAACGAATTTTTTACGTCAGTTTTTACTATAGAAGATGTAACGAATATCCCTACGGTCATAGACATAATACCTTTTGATAATGGTAATATTTTGGATAATATTGTGGTTAGTGAAGGGGAGGTAATGCGCTATATTGATAAAATGAAAACGCGTAAATCACCGGGGCCGGATTCCATATATCCCATACAACTAAAAGAATTAAAAGATAGCATTGTTGTGCCGCTAACAAAGATTTTTAATGCGTCTATTTCTGAGGGGTGCGTACCAGATAATTTCAAGTTAGCAAACGTAACACCTATCTTTAAGAAAGGCGATAAAGGTGCGGCGGGAAATTATAGGCCAATCAGTTTAACGTCTGTTGTAGGTAAGCTACTGGAATCAATAATTAGGGATCGTATAGTCGAACACTTAGAATTGCATAACTTAGTTAGAAATACGCAGCACGGTTTTAGGCGAAACAAATCTTGCTTAACTAATCTTTTAGAATTTTTTCAAAGCGTGGTTGACGTTTACGATAGTCATCGGGCGGTTGATGTAGTGTATTTAGATTTTCAAAAAGCGTTTGACACCGTACCGCACAAAAGACTCATTGAAAAAACTAAGGCTCATGGAATCAGGGGTGTAGTAATAAATTGGATAGAAGAGTGGTTGCGAGGTAGGAAACAGAGGGTGGTCGTTGATGGAGCGGAGTCGTGTTGGGCTAATGTAGCGAGTGGCGTTCCTCAGGGTTCTGTATTGGGCCCCTTGCTTTTTCTTATATATATTAACGATTTAGATGTCGGCCTAGTCAGTACAGTTTCAAAGTTTGCGGATGACACGAAGCTGGGTGGTAGGGCGATTAATGACGAAGATAGAGGTAAAATCCAGGAAGATCTGAATAAAATCGTTGATTGGTCAGTCACATGGCAAATGAGATTTAACGTCGATAAGTGCAAAATTTTCATATAGGTTCGCGTAACGGTAATTTTGCGTATAGTATGTCAGGGAAAGTTAACAAGCGTAGAGCAGGAAAAAGATTTAGGAGTTATAGTCACTGGTGATTTAAAAGTAGCGAAACAAAGTACAGCAGCGGTCAATAAAGCGAACAAAGTGTTAGGTTTTATAGCTCGGAATTTTGAGTACAAATCGCGCGATATTATAGTTCCTCTTTATAAATCATTAGTTAGACCCCATTTGGAGTACGCGATCCAATTTTGGAATCCGCATATGCGCAAAGATATAGACAAAATCGAAAGAGTTCAAAGACGAGCAACTAAGATGATTCCGTCGCTTAGGTCAAAGTCGTACGAGGATAGGCTTAAGGAGTTAAAATTGACTACACTCGAGACTAGGAGGCTAAGGGGTGATCTAATCCAGGTTTTCAAAATTATGAATGGGTTCGATAACGTAGATAGAGATAGCTTTTTCGAAATATCTCAATATAATAGGACTAGAAATAACGGGTGTAAGTTGACAAGTAGAAGGTTCGAGACAGCAGTTGCCAAAAACTTTTTTACGCATAGAATAGTAAATAGCTGGAATAGTTTGCCGGTAGAAGTAATTAGTAGCACGTCTATAAACATGTTTAAAAATCGATTAGACGCATATGTTGATAGATTGGGTATAGTTTAAGGTAGTAAAATTAAGGCTTTGTGGTTCGGAACCCACGTAAAATTGTAGGTCCCCTCCGCCACCACGGAGGACATGCACAATACAATTACGAACACAGTTAGGTAGACCAGCCATGAGTGGATCCTAGGGTCTTTGTTGGTCTGAAACATTATAACATAATAACAAATTCACAACAGTAGCACCAATTTTATTTTTAACGAGTAAGAGCATCGTTGGGATGGCATTATTGACCCTAACAGGATGCGTCAGCTCGGGGCTGCGGTCTGCTCTAGGAAGATAGTCCAGTATGTTCCGACGGTAGGAACTGGCTTTGCCTTACCTGCGAATTGGCCACACCCACCTTACCCACAGGTTTTCAGTGGAGAGGAGTCCTCGACCTTACTGTGTTGATCGCGTTGTCTCCTTAACTGTGAGACAATTACCGGTCAAATGTCCCAGTATTAGGGACTTGCGGCAGCGTCATTTCTCGGAGAATTGGAGGGAAGATGGGATTTTTCATTTTTCTTCGATGCTCACGCAAGACCCGTGCTACCCCGGTAGATAAATTTTTAGCTTTGTTGAGGAGCCTGGGTAACTTCCTCTCCTGTAATGCTTTCAACCCTCAATTTTTACTTACACTGAATCCCTATTCATTCCGTTAATTTGTTCTTCATGACTTTGTTTATCACCCATCTCATACTTTTATGTTAATTAATTTTCAACCGTAATTAACCCATTTTGCATATTCAGCGTCAGTGATCTCGATGTTGCTACACAAGCAAGAGGGACTACCTTCATCAATCAGTCGCTCATTCTACTGGGCAATATCTCTTATTGTATGAATTGATAAGTAAACACTGCCTAAACTTGGCGCTTTTTTCGATTAGATATTTTAGGACGTTTACTTAAAGGAAGTTAATATTTGTAGCCATAAACGAATAAATGTGATTTCAAAGGCCCCTCCCCCTAAACTATTGTGACAATACTTGTCTTTTAAAGTTCCTATAAATACGCTCATTTCTGACAGGTCTTTGATACATTCAAATTTATCAAGTTTCGACAATCTCTATTTATTAAAGCGTCAACTCTCCATTAACGTGTCCAGCAAAACTGACGCCTTCTAAATTTGCCCATTTGATAGCATTTTAGCTAATTTGTCATCTTTTCTCTTCCAGTACTTACACCAATTTTATACTGAGAGAATTTATTAATTTTTTTCTTCATTAGTACATCGTCATAAATTAGGTTGCTGCGTTCCATGGAGGATGAATAAGCTACCCTAAAGGGGTTAAAGGCACAGTGCCATTCGGAATGAATGCCGACTCTAAACCAAATTAAATTCGAATTTGCGATAGTTTTCATGAAATGAAAATTCTAAAGCTAAAAGTTAAAGATATTTTAAGTATTTATTCACTTCACACACACACACACACTAACACACACACACACACACACACACACACACACACATGTGCGTATCTCCGCATAAAGCGAGGTACCAACTTTTTTAAATCCATATCTCTACGAGTAAAAAACTAAATGACCAAACCTAGTTTAACCTAACCTTAGTGCCATCGAATCAAGAAGGGCATGATAAGCATTTGGGACGCCATTACGGGTTCGAAGGTTGGTTTCTGTTAAATAGTAAAGTATTCACTAATCTAACCTAACCTACCCTAGCGTAATCTAACATAATCAGGACCAACATAGCTTTTTTCCGACAATAAAATTATTTACAGATTTTTTACATACATTTTTTTCAATATTCCAAGTTACATAAAATGTTACCTCACAAAATAAATGACTCCCACTACATCTGTGAATTATCACATAATTGACCACACTTATGTCCAGTTGCTTTCGCGCACGCACTTGCATACACATATATATATATATATATATAGAGAGAGAGAGAGAGAGAGAGAGAGTGGCGCAAAAGTCAGGAGTTAAAGGAGTCAGAGAGAATAGATGTTTTCCGTCCTGTGGTCGCCACTATTTTTAACTAAAAATGACATTTTAGTTAAAAATGTTTTAGTTAAAATATAATATAAATTAAATTTTTTTTTTAACTAAAAATTGTAATTTTTAGTTAAAATAGTCGCGGCCACAGAACGGAAAACACCCATTCTCTCTGACTCCTTTAACTCCTGACTTTTGCGCCACTCTCTCTCTCTCTCTCTCTCTCTCTCTCTCTCTCTCTCTCTCTATATATATATATATATATATATGTGTATGCAAGTGCGTGCGCGAAAGCAACTGGACATAAGTGTGGTCAATTATGTGATAATTCACAGATGTAGTGGGAGTCATTTATTTTGTGAGGTAACATTTTATGTAACTTGGAATATTGAAAAAAATGTATGTAAAAAATCTGTAAATAATTTTATTGTCGGAAAAAAGCTATGTTGGTCCTGATTATGTTAGATTACGCTAGGGTAGGTTAGGTTAGATTAGTGAATACTTTACTATTTAACAGAAACCAACCTTCGAACCCGTAATGGCGTCCCAAATGCTTATCATGCCCTTCTTGATTCGATGGCACTAAGGTTAGGTTAAACTAGGTTTGGTCATTTAGTTTTTTACTCGTAGAGATATGGATTTAAAAAAGTTGGTACCTCGCTTTATGCGGAGATACGCACATGTGTGTGTGTGTGTGTGTGTGTGTGTGTGTGTGTGTGTGTGTGAAGTGAATAAATACTTAAAATATCTTTAACTTTTAGCTTTAGAATTTTCATTTCATGAAAACTATCGCAAATTCGAATTTAATTTGGTTTAGAGTCGGCATTCATTCCGAATGGCACTGTGCCTTTAACCCCTTTAGGGTAGCTTATTCATCCTCCATGGAACGCAGCAACCTAATTTATGACGATGTACTAATGAAGAAAAAAATTGCGTATAGTATGTCAGGGAAAGAGTTAACAAGGGTAGAGCAGGAAAAAGATTTAGGAGTTATAGTCACTGGCGACTTAAAAGTAGCGAAACAAAGTACAGCAGCGGTCAATAAAGCGAACAAAGTGTTAGGTTTTATAGCTCGGAATTTTGAGTACAAATCGCGCGATATTATAGTTCCTCTTTATAAATCATTAGTTAGACCCCATTTGGAGTACGCGATCCAATTTTGGAATCCGCATATGCGCAAAGATATAGACAAAATCGAAAGAGTTCAAAGACGAGCAACTAAGATGATTCCGTCGCTTAGGTCAAAGTCGTACGAAGATAGGCTTAAGGAGTTAAAATTGACTACACTCGAGACTAGGAGGCTAAGGGGTGATCTAATACAGGTTTTCAAAATTATGAATGGGTTCGATAACGTAGATAGAGATAGCTTTTTCGAAATATCTCAATATAATAGGACTAGAAATAACGGGTGTAAGTTGACAAGTAGAAGGTTCGAGACAGCAGTTGCGAAAAACTTTTTTACGCATAGAATAGTAAATAGCTGGAATAGTTTGCCGGTAGAAGTAATTAGTAGCACGTCTATAAACATGTTTAAAAATCGATTAGACGCATATGTTGATAGATTGGGTATAGTCTAAGGTAGTAAAATTAAGGCTTTGTGGTTCGGAACCCACGTAAAATTGTAGGTCCCCTCCACCACCACGGAGGACATGCACAATATACAATTACGAACACAGTTAGGTAGACCAGCCATAAGTGGATCCTAGGGTCTTTGTTGGTCTGAAACATTATAACATTATAACAAATTCACAACAGTAGCACCAATCTTATTTTTAACGAGTAAGAGCATCGTTGGGATGGCATTATTGACCCTAACAGGATGCGTCAGCTCGGGGCTGCGGTCTGCTCTAGGAAGATAGTCCAGTATGTTCCGACGGTAGGAACTGGCTTTGCCTTACCTGCGAATTGGCCACACTCACCTTACCCACAGGTTTTCAGTGGAGAGGAGTCCTCGACCTTACTGTGTTGATCGCGTTGTCTCCTTAACTGTGAGACAATTACCGGTCAAATGTCCCAGTATTAGGGACTTGCGGCAGCGTCATTTCTCGGAGAATTGGAGGGAAGATGGGATTTTTCATTTTTCTTCGATGCTCACGCAAGACCCGTGCTACCCCGGTAGAGAAATTTTTAGCTTTGTTGAGGAGCCTGGGTAACTTCCTCTCCTGTAATGCTTTCAACCCTCAATTTTTACTTACACTGAATCCCTATTCATTCCGTTAATTTGTTCTTCATGACTTTGTTTATCACCCATCTCATACTTTTATGTTAATTAATTTTCAACCGTAATTAGCCCATTTTGCATATTCAGCGTCAGTGATCTCGATGTTGCTACACAAGCAAGAGGGACTACCTTCATCAATCAGTCGCTCATTCTACTGGGCAATATCTCTTATTGTATGAATTGATAAGTAAACACTGCCTAAACTTGGCGCTTTTTTCGATTAGATATTTTAGGACGTTTACTTAAAGGAAGTTAATATTTGTAGCCATAAACGAATAAATGTGATTTCAAAGGCCCCTCCCCCTAAACTATTGTGACAATACTTGTCTTTTAAAGTTCCTATAAATACGCTCATTTCTGACAGGTCTTTGATACATTCAAATTTATCAAGTTTCGACAATCTCTATTTATTAAAGCGTCAACTCTCCATTAACGTGTCCAGCAAAACTGACGCCTTCTAAATTTGCCCATTTGATAGCATTTTAGCTAATTTGTCATCTTTTCTCTTCCAGTACTTACACCAATTTTATACTGAGAGAATTTATTAATTTTTTTCTTCATTAGTACATCGTCATAAATTAGGTTGCTGCGTTCCATGGAGGATGAATAAGCTACCCTAAAGGGGTTAAAGGCACAGTGCCATTCGGAATGAATGCCGACTCTAAACCAAATTAAATTCGAATTTGCGATAGTTTTCATGAAATGAAAATTCTAAAGCTAAAAGTTAAAGATATTTTAAGTATTTATTTATTTCACACACACACACACACACACACACACACACACACCACACACACACATGTGCGTATCTCCGCATAAAGCGAGGTACCAACTTTTTTAAATCCATATCTCTACGAGTAAAAAAACTAAATGACCAAACCTAGTTTAACCTAACCTTAGTGCCATCGAATCAAGAAGGGCATGATAAGCATTTGAGACGCCATTACGGGTTCGAAGGTTGGTTTCTGTTAAATAGTAAAGTATTCGCTAATCTAACCTAACCTACCCTAGCGTAATCTAACATAATCAGGACCAACATAGCTTTTTTCCGACAATAAAAATATTTACAGAATTTTTACATACATTTTTTCAATGTTCCAAGTTACATAAAATGTTACCTCACAAAATAAATGACTCTCACTACATCTGTGAATTATCACATAATTGACCACACTTATGTCCAGTTGCCTTCGCGCACGCACTCGCATACACACACAGTATATATATATAGGAAGAGAGAGAGAGAGGCGCAAAAGTCAGGAGTTAAAGGAGTCAGAGAGAATAGATGTTTTCCGTTATGTGGTCGCCACTATTTTTAACTAAAAATTACATTTTAGTTAATGTTTTAGTTAAAATATAATATAAATTATAATTTGTTTTTTTACTAAAAACTGTAATTTTTAGTTAAAAATAGTCGTGGTCACAGAACGGAAAACACTCGTTCTCTCTGACTCCTTTAACTCCTGACTTTTGCGCCACCCTCTCTCTCTCTCTCTCTCTCTCTCTCTCTCTCTCTCTATATATATATATATATATATATAACACACACACTCTTTTTCAGCCAATTAATTTAATATTTCATAGCATAAGAAGGCATTAACAAATGGAGCCGAGACCATTAATAATAATAAAAAAAGTGGGAATATGAGAAGCTATTCGTGGAACAAAGTCAAAAGTGTAAACAGAATGGGAAAAAAAGACCAACACTCCACGACTCAATTATTTCAGGTAAGCAGCCATTAAAGATGAGGTGGTCGATGGAAAATACTTTGGATTAAGACGCATCGTTTTCTATGTCGGGTATATGATGCCCAAACGTAAACTAAATTATTGGTATTACGTATCTACTTTTGATATGTTTTTGAGGGTAAGATAGTGTTGTGGTAGAATACGAGTAGATCGTTCATCCATTTATAAATTAATTATGGAAATAACGTTTCTATTTGGAATAAAGTAAATTATAGTTTGGTAGTATCTCGTATTTACGTGGGAATGAAGCCAGAAACTGGATGCTGCCTGTTATCTGAGGTAATTATTGTAATGTTGCTTAAATTTTTCGGAAAGTATTTTAACTTATTGTTAGAACGTTGTTTTATTTTTGGTTTAGGACGAATTTTCTTATGAAAGAAAGTTAATAATATTTTAATTTGAATTACGGACAAAAGTTTGAGAAGTGGTCTGAAGAGGTATAAATTATACGATAATGAAATATGAAAAGAAGATGCAATATATTATCTTTTCTCTTTGTAGAAATTAATAGGAAAAATTGTAAAGTAGAATATAATGTTATATTGGACATTTTTCTTAGGGCTCTCGGTAGCTCAGTGGTCTCGGTGTCAAACTTTTGGCGGTGAGGCTCTGTGTTCGCTCCCGACTGCTGGTTCCTGGGTTGGGTTGGGTTTGGTCGGCTAATCACCCTGTCGATGCTCGGGCTTAGGTGACTCATGGAGCACTCTCACCCCTACCTAACACTTAATCTGGGGAGTATACACATACACATATATACTGTATATATGAACTTTCATTTTTGCATCTGTTTCTAGAATATATTTATTAACTCCAAACGGTTTAGTTCAGAAGCGAATCTCTCATCTCTCGTCTCTCTATCTCTCTTGTTCGAGCGTTCGAGAGGTCCAATTTCTATAACGAAACTGGCGTTGTTATTACCTCGCGAACTTCCTATTTCCCCTCATCTAATCGGAGCCTCACATCGGTAGTCTTTATATCGGCTTCTTCGCATCGGCAGTTTCTGGGAGGTTTTTAGGCAAGTGCTGAATACGAGGATGAAATTGGCTTCAGGAATGAAGACGAAAAGAGGAATAATTTCTGATAGGAAAAAGGCAAGCTCAGCTTCATATTTTTTTTTTCCCCTTTCTGGTGAAAGTTACGAAAAAGGTCTATAGTATTTTTTTTTAAAAAGTTGTTAAGAATTTAATGTTATTTATTTGTAAAGTATCTTATACACTATGGAATACGTTGTATAATGATACTGTATGCGTAGTTTATACACTTCGGTGGTGTAGTGGTTAGCGTCGCTGACTACGAATCCATCGACCCCAGGATCGAGACCCAGTGATGGCAGGCGGCGCGCAGCAAAACCCAGCTGTTCATCCTTCCACACAATAAAGAAATTGGTTGGTAGATAAATGGGTACCCTGGGTAGCCTAGTGGTTAAGACGCTGTGCTACTGATGAGGCGTGGTTCGGATTCCACGTTAAACTGAACATTTTGGGCGGAAGCAAAACCAAGATTATATATATATATATATATATATATATATATATATATACACACACACACACACCAACGTTACAGTTTGGTAGTACCAACAATGTAGGAAAATGTTTTATTTTCCTCTTAATGAAGCTTCTCGCCAAGTCATTCATTTTCCTTTATTTCTTTGTTAGTTATTTCCTTATTCACTCTTATCTCCCCCCCCTTACCCCACTTATTATAACGGGCAAAGATGGTGGAAACCCTTTTGACGAACTGTAAATAAAGTAACTTGTTTTTTTTTGTTTGCAAACCTTGTGCAACAAAACGAGTTTTGGGATATAAAAAATGTAATGAATATCAAACATTATTGCAATGTTGCAAATATACTGTGAGTGCTGTTGAATTGCTGCAAAGCCCTTGAAGTGTGTTTAATTATTACTGCAGAGTTTTATATATATACACGAATATATACTTCAGTATATACTGTATATATATATTTTAGGCAGGAAAGAGGAGCCAAGGGAGAATGCTCGCAAAAGCTCCCTCCCCCACACCAATAGAAGAAGAAGAGAACCAAAATCAAGGCCGGGGGTTTTCGAGATGCCTAGACACTCTGCGTTTGAAAAATGGGAGCCTGGGAGGTCATAGACAGGAGGAAAGATGGAATGAGGAAGATTGTTCCAGAGTTGACCGGTTGAGTAGGTGAAAGATTGAAAATACCGATTAACCCTTGCGTCAGAGAGTTGGACAGAAAAGGAGTGAGAAAATGTAGGAAGTCTGGTGCTGCGTGTTCTCCTTAAAGGAGGAGGCATACAGTTAGAGAGTTCAGAAGAGTAATGTCCGTTATAATAGCGATGGTAAAGAGAGAGTGAGGCAACAGTAAGAGGCGGGGAATTGATGAGATGAAAAGCCTTTGATTCCACCCGGTCAAGTACGGCTGTATGGGTGAGCCACCCCCGCACATGAGAAGCATACTCCATACGGGGGCGAACAAGACCCCTATACAGAGACAGCAACTGAGTGGGGGTGAAGAAACCGCAGAGGCGGCACAGCACACATAACCTCTTAGAAGCTGTTTTAGAAAGAGAGTACATGTGATCTTTCCAGGAAAGGTCACGAGAAAAGGAAACGCGAAGAATGTTAAGAGAAGAGGAAGGATTGAGTTGTGTGTTGTTGAAGGTAAGGGGATAGTCGTGTGGAAGATTGTGATGAGTAGACAGATAAAGGAACTGAGTTTCTGAGGCATTGAAAGCCACAAGGTTTTCTCTTCCCCAGTCAGAGATAGCAGAAAGATCAGCCGTCAGGTGCTCCATAGTCGTCCTATGCGAATCATGGAGTGACTCTTGCGAGGGACGCTTTGGGAAGCGGGGAGAAGTGAAGAATAGAATCATCGGCATAGGAGTGAATAGGACAGGAGGTGCGAATTAAAAGATCATTAATAAATAAAGGGAAAAGAGTGGGTGACAGGACAGAACCCTGAGGAACACCACTGTTGATAGCTTTAGAAGAAGAACAGTGGCCATCTACAACCGCAGCTATACAGGGTGTCCATAAAGTCACGCATTATAGGAACATAGGCAATATCTATTTATTTATGTCTCCATCAGGCCAAATATGTTGAGGAACATTCAAAGAAACCTGCTCTTTCGTTTATAAACATGTTTTGAGATTGGTGGGAATCATTTCGAACAAATAAATAAATAAACAAAATAAATGTATTTTCCTATGATGCTTGACTTTATGGACACCTGTAGATCGGCAGGAAAAGAATAGAGATGAAGTCACAGATAGAAGGATAGAAACCGAAGGAGGGCAGTTTCGAAATTAAAGATTTGTGCCAGATTCTATCAAAAGCTTTTGATATGTCAAGCCAAGAGTCAGAGAGATATGCAAGAAGATCGCCAGTGGAGCGTCCCTTGCGGAATCCATACTGACGATCTGAAAGAAGATTGTGAGAAGAGAGGTGTTTAAGAATCTTCTTATTAAGGATAGATTAAAAAACTTTAGAAAGGCAAGAAAGCAAAGCAATTGGGCGATAGTTGGAGGATTGAGAACGGTCACCCTTCTTTGGGACAGGCTGAATGAAAGCGAACTTCCAGCAGGAAGGAAAAGTACCGGATGAGAGACAAAGACGAAAGAGTTTGCCTAGGCAGGGTGTCAGCACAGAAGCACAGTTCCTAAGAACAACAGGAGGAACACCATCAGGACCATACGCTTTTCTGCAGTTGAGCCCAGATGGGGCAGAAAAAAACATCTTTAGAAGAGATTCTAATTTCAGAAATAATAAGGCCAGAGGTTGCAGATGGAGGAACAGCACCGGAATCATCCAGAGTTGAGTTGTAAGCGAAAATTTTAGCGAAGAGTTCAGCTTTATCAGGAGAAGAGACGGCAACTGAGCCGTCGGAATGGAAAAGAGGAGGGAAAAGAAGTAAAGCTGTTGAAGAGGTTCTTAGCTAGATGCCAGAAAGAGCGAGAAGAATTAGAATTGGATAGGTTTTCACACTTTTGTCGGATGAAGGAATGTTTGGCGAGTCGCAGAACAGATTTTGCACGATTTCGGGCAGAAATATAAGCTGAGTGAGAGTCAGGAGTTGGATGGCGACGGTACCTTCTGAAAGACTCCTCTCTGTTGCGGATAGCATTAGAACAAGTAAAGTTAAACCAAGTTATATGTAAGGAGAAAGACGAGACAGGCGGTCGGCTCGGTTGTAGATATTGTTGCATCCTATGAATCACTTTGGAAATGAGAGAGCAACAGTGCTTGACTCCTCCGCTTGACTAGGCCTAGGTTCGTAGTCAGTCGTCATCATCACTAGCAGCGAAGAATGATGAACAGTAAGTTGATCTTTCACACTCCTGTCTCACTCGCTCCTCCTCCTTTCCCGTCTGTCACTACTCCTGCCCTGCCTGGCTGCTTGAATCTTGGCCTTGAACTCAAATATCTTTTTATTACCAGACAGATACATTCCTCTCACTTTCTGGAACTCGCAGAAAAAGATATCCTCCAGTTTCTTCTCCTTCGAGAGAAGATGAGCGTTGCTAATCTCCTCGAAGCCATTATGTTGAACAGCTGATTCGGCTGAGAGAGGAACTGAGCTCGTTTACCCCCAGCACCTTGTGCTCTTCCTTTGTTCTTACATAGACCTCCCCAAGACTTGAAATGGGACATGAACTGTAGCATGGCCTTCTGTCTTGTCTTGAACTTGATTCGAACCATACTCCAGAAGGTTATCACAGTGTGGATGAAATGTCTCATTCCTTTTCTGTCCAACTCTTTAACGCAAGGGTTAATCGGTATTTTAAATTTTTCATCTACTCAACCGGTTAACTCTGGAACAACATTCCCCAATCCACCATTCCCCCTGTTTATGACCTCCAATCTTTCAGACGCAGAGTGTCCAGGCATCTCGAAAACCTTGGCCCTTGATTTTGGCTCTCTTCTTCCTCTATGGGGTGGGTGGGGGCGTTTTGCGACAATCCCTCTTGGCCCCTCCTTTCTGCATAAAAAAAATATATATATGTTACAACTCAGAATGGTTCCCGGAACTCTTTTGGGGCATAATTAAAACCATCATAGTCCGAATTTGTAATGGTAAATGGCAAATGCTAAAGTTTTTTTCTTTTTCATGATAGAAGCCCAACATAGGTAACGGGTTTTCTCTCTCTCTCTCTCTCTCTCTCTCTCTCTCTCTCTCTCTCTCTCTCTCGTATATATATATATCTAGAGAGAGAGAGAGAGAGAGAGAGAGAGAATCTTTCTTCATATTCCTGTTATTATTATTATTATTATTATTATTATTATTATAATATGATTTTAGACTTAATTTATGCCAATAATTTTATTTGACAGGTTTACTTGTTTATGTATAATTATATTTTTCTCATCTTTGTTTTCATTCTTCCAACAACAACATTTCGTACAATTGTTTTTTTTAATGTAGGAAGAAGGGGCCAAGGGCCAGTGCCGGCTAAAATACCTCTTCGGTAGAAGAAGGAGAAAGACAAAACCAAGGTCTCTAAGTCTCAACGATGCCATTTTTTTTACAAATTTGTAAAAGTTTGTGTAATGTGTGTAGAGTGTGTGGAATAGTGTGAGGAGTATTGTGTGTTTGAGAGCATGCTGGACTGCTCACAGGATAGATGAGACACGAAAAAAAAATCAGCTAAGGAGAACAGTGACAGGAGGAACGGGAGTTCCAGAACTCCCTGTCTCCTGCCTAACGTCCCCTATACGTACATGCACATACGGACATATATATATATATACACAATATATAAAAATATGTATAACGATGCTGCCATATTTTATACAAATTACAAAAGCTCTATAGCAAACATTTGCTTTTCTCTGTTTTGTACAAACACATTTTTTGTTAAACGCCCTCGCTCGTATTTCGCGTTTCTTTTGTTCCCATTATTAAATGTTGTCATAGATTTTAAGCCCCTTGCAAAGGATTACGGTTTAAGCTATAAGTTCCTAACTTTTTTTTTCTAGTGTTATTTAGTGTTAGAACGTCGGCTTACTATTACGAAGGGAACTACTTTATTATGCGCTTTTCTTCCACTTAAAAATGTAGTTTTCTGCACTTCCGTCTCTCGCTTCTTGATACTTATACGCTTATGGCTGCATTTTATGTCCTTGTTTTGTTAATGGTTTCACAAGTATTTAGGAGGGTTTATATATGTGGAGAGAGAGAGAGAGAGAGAGAGAGAGAGAGAGAGAGAGAGAGAGAGAGATTTATTATAATACAAAGTACGTAAATCTTATCTGCATCGTGTGTCCAGTTCGGGTCTATTAATTAAGCTTCCAAGATTAATATTAATCACAGCATTTCGGAGTACAGTTCATTTTACGCTCTTAAAGAATCCATATTTATGCTATTTAAATTAGTTAGAGCCAAATGCTGTTAGTTCAGTGGGTAACGCAGTTTCCCTATAACCGAAATTTCTGTATAAGAAAAAGTCTATAGTTACAATATTGGCCACGATGTCGCCCCCTGAATAAGATATTACTTGCAAAAAACTTGCATGATGTGAATTGCAGTGTTTGATAGTCGAATTAACATCTTATGCAAGTGGTGTGTGTGTGTGTGTGTGTGTGTGTGTGTGTGTGTGTGTGTGTGTGTGTGTTTGCAAGTGCTTAGAGTCAGCGTGTGAATATTGACAGGACTCTTTTTGGTGAAAGGTGAAGGATAGAAAGGATCTGAAGGGAATCAATCACATAGAGTTTGAACATCACATTTAGTTTTGTTTTCTACAATTGGTAAACACGAGACTTGCATTGAAATCTCAGTGTTCGATTCCTTCGGCAAATCTGTGACACTTGCTGAATACGAACGGGGTGGTCGCAACATTTGGAGCAATTGTTTAGTATACATTCAGTTAAAAAAAGTCTAAGTATAGAAGATAAGACAAAACTGGTATGATGCATTGTGAAGTATATGACCTCGGGTACATTTTGGCACTATTTGTTCTAAACTATATTCTTTAAATTTTTTATATAGGCCTCCAAATTGGCGTGATGGTCGCAACACGGAAATAGAAAGAAAAGAAAAAAGAAAAAATCTGACTTCTAATGGGTTAATTTGAAATTCCTACTTTGAGAATTCCCATTTACGGTCCGCAAATGGAAATGAGAATGACACTAAGTGAGAATTTATTCTGGCACTGATCATCAAAGTAAATATGTTTCATTTTGCTACTTAGAAATTAATTCGTTGTACTGTATTTCGACCCACCTGAATAATATATATATACACAGGGTGTCCCATAAGTCCGGCATCATAGGAAAAATAATAAAAAAAAGGCAAAACAAAAGCTTTTATTTACAGAACGTGCTCAATATGTCCACCATTGTTTTCAGTATACAAATTCAGACGTGATACCCAGTCAGCAAGCACACGGTGAATGATGTCAGGAGTAATGGTGTTACATGCCCCAATAATGGGCTGCCGCAAATGTTCAACACTCCTAATTTTCTCTTCGTATATCAGCGCTTTCAAGTGGCCCCAGAGATAAAAATCTAGTGGCGTGAGATCCGGGCTTCTAGCTAGCCATTCCACAGGCCCTCGACGTCCTATCCAATGACCAGGGAATTGTTGGTACAGGTATTCCCTTACTTGGGTGCTGTAATGTGCAGGAGCGCCGTCTTGCTGGAACCATGTTGGGAAATTTCCTTCTTCGTTCAAGACACTGGGAAATGCTTCTTCCTTGAGCATACGTAGGTAGGTGCCTCCAGTGACATGTTCATCGAAAAAGAGGGGACCTATGATGTGATCCTTCCAAATGCCACACCATACCATCACCCGAGATGCACCTTGTTCCTTTGAAGAGGTATACCGGTGAGGGTTGTTTTGAGACCAGTAGCGGGTGTTCTGTCGATTTACCTCACCATTTCAATAAAAAACAGCCTTGTCACTGAACAGAATGGTGGACGGGAAATTGGCATCCCGAGCATAGACATTATGGCCTGTAGAAAGAGAAAAATATGAATTATGGTTTGTAGAAATAGAAAAATATAAATTTCTCCTATGATGCCGGACTTATGGGACACCCTGTATATATATATATATATATATATATATATATATATATATATATATATATATATATATATATATATATATATATATATATATATATATATAATAGAGAGAGAGAGAGAGAGAGAGAGAGAGAGAGAGAGGATAAACAGAAGAACCAAAAGTTTAAGTTAAAATTACAGTTAAAATTACAGTTAAAAATTAAAAGTATTCACAAATACAAAGTTGTTATATAAGGTATTTATAAAGTCCCTATCTAGTGAAAACGTAGCAAAAAGGGTAAAATTCAATAACAATATAATAGAAGGCATACATTTAATGAATACTTAAGCATATGATTTTACATGAGCACCATCAGTATCTCTACAGAGTTCGAATCTGTCAGCAGCTTTGCGAAACACATTTTGGGGAATGACAGGGGTTATTTTTGTAACTGTTGTTGCGATACGAGCACGTAAATGTCTCAGCTTCATTCAGATGGCATTTTAAACCGTTGTACGTAAATTCCACCCAGTAAATTCCACCCCCGAAAAATCCACCCATAGTAAATTTCACCCATAGTAAATTTCACCCATGGTAAATTTCACCCATGGTAAATTTCACCCATGGTAAATTTCACCCATGGTAAATTTCACCCATGGTAAATTTCACCCATGGTAAATTCCACCCATGGTAAATTCCACGCAAAGGGTTATTAAAAAAGTTTACAGTTTATTAAAGTTTATTAAAAAGTTTATGCAAAATAAAAAAACTGGTAAAATATATAGGTTAGGTCAACTGTACACCCTTGATGATTGGTTAGGTTTAGTTGTGATATTTTCGTTAAAACTAAGGAAAATGACGCTAACTCAAAAACAAGTGATTTGCTATAGAAACGATCGTCAAAATCATTCGAATCACCTAAAAACACACCAGGAAAACACTATCCAGTGATGGAAAACACTGTCCAGTGACTATCAAAAATTGACCTTAGAAAATAACAGTTATAATTGTTAAAATTCTTAAATTTTTTGATGGAATTTACCATGGGTGGAATTTAGCATGGGTGGAATTTACTATGGGTGGAATTTACTATGGGTGGGTTTTTCGGGGGTGGAATTTACTGGGTGGAATTTACATGGAACCTTTTAAACAGCGTCATCTTTCAACAAGATGGGGCACCTTGTCATTACGCAAACATTTCCAAATCGGTGGATCGGACGTGGAGGCAACAGGCCCTGGGCGGCTAGATCTCCTGACCTAACGCCCTTGGATTTCTTTGCCTGGGGCTTTATCAAATCAAACGTCTATCAAACGAGGGTTACAGATCTGCAAGATTTACGTGCTCGTATCGTAACAGCAGTTACAAAAATAACCCTTGTCATGCTCCAAAATGTGTTCCGCAATGCTGCTCACAGATTCAAACTCTGTAGAGATACTGATGGTGCTCATGTAGAATCATATGCTTAAGTATTCATTAAATGTATGCCTTCTATTATATTCTTATTGAATTTTACCCTTTTTGCTACGTTTTCACTGAAATAGATAGGGACTTTATAAACACCCTGTACTGTGACCAACCTGAATGCCCCCATATTAGACTATAAATGAAAAACGGTGAACAAAAATGGCAACACGAAAATGTTAGTTGGTTATACTGCATATAATTTAGTGGAGGAAAAAAAAGCTCATTAAGCGAGGGTCTGAGTTGGTGTATGCAGAGGGAGTCCAATATGGTAAGATCGTCGTTAGTCTGAGGTGAAGATATTAAAATTTTTTAATTTATGTGAAGTAATAATGATAGAATAGGGATACTTTTCAGAATGGTTTCTGAAAGATGAAAAGTCCTGTTTTGATACTGGTCTGTACGTCCTGTAAGAAACACCTATAGTATGTTTGCACCTATGTTTGTAAACACCCATGTTTTGCAACTTACTGCTCGAGATGTAGGAGAGTTTTGCGTATGTAGCTGGCATTACAGCCAGCTCACTGGAAGAGATAAACAACAAAGGATTTGGGATTCACTGGGAGGACTTCGTTGCGTTTTTGGAATCAACTGTATTGAGGATACGTTGGTAGCTATAAACTGGAAATTGCATTAGGGAAAGGCCGGGACGAAGGGCAGATTACAGTTTATTTACGTGGTGGTCCTTCTTTTCATCTCTAGGCTGTGACTCTCAAAGAATAAGTCCATTTGCGACAGATGTATACAGGGTGTTCAAAAAGAAATGCAACCCATTGGAGAATGCATATTTCATCGTAACCTAACTTTCTTCTTTGTTTCGGGTTGAGTTTCCTTTTGAACACCCTGTATATATATATATATATATATATATATAATATATATATATAGCCTTGGTTGGTTTTGCTTCCGCCAGAATTATTCATTCTGACGAAGGTCAAGTTTGACACTCCACCTTAGACTTACAGTTTAACGTGGAATCCGAACCACGCCCCACAACGGGCGGTCAAAAATTACAAAGTCCTCGCCCAGACTCGACCTCACGACCACCCGATCCGCAGCCCAGCGTCTTAACCACTAGGCTACCCAGGGTACCCATTTATCTACCAATCAAGTTTTTTTTAATTGTGTAGAAGGATGAACAATTAGGTTTTGCTGCGCCCAGCCTGCCTGCTGTCACTGGGTCTCGATCCCGGGGCCGATGGATTCTTCGTAGTCAGCGATGCTAACCACCACTACACTACCGAGGCGCATCCGCCTTATTGAAAATGAAAATGTTTATTGGCAGACTATAGTCCATATGACAAATATTATTAATACAATGACAGTTCATATACTAAGGATAGAAATATATACAATTGATTAGAAATAATACTGCACTGTCGAAGTTAAGTGGAGCTACAGACAGACGTTTTCGTACCAAGAAGTCCATAGCTTAGAGGATAAATGGCAGGACTCATGGATAGCTTGGATGATCGGGTTGGTTGATTTTTTAATTCTTTGCATTAGACTGTGTTGAGCACATCTTGTTACCTCCGGGAAGCTCGGGATATTGCGGGTAGCAAACATTTGCGAAGCTGAGCATCTCGGGGGTAATTTATGTAAGAGTCTAAAAGACCTGTTGTACAGCAAATTTAGTGTTCTGCCAGAACCTTTTTTATAATTCACCCAGAGTTGCTGACCGTATATATTACTGCAGAAAGTACGAAAGAGTGTGTCTTTAGTTTCACTTGTACAGAAACGAAAGTTCCTTATGGTCATATTCGCTTTAGCACACAGGCTTCGAGATTGTTTTCTTATATCCGAGTCATCACTCAAGGAGCTGGTAATAGTTTGACCCAAATACTTAAACTCTTGTACTCCTCAATTACTTCACCATTCATTTTAAACCTTATATCAGCTGGCTGATTACAGCTTTTAGGATGAAATTGCATAACCTTAGTTTTTGTAAAATTAAAAAGAATATCATGTTTCTGCAAATACACTTCGCAGACATTTAGTAGCCGATCCAGACCTTTAACAGAGGGACTTATTAACACCATATCATCGGCATAAACTAAGTTATTTATCCTTGTGTTATCTATACAACATCCTACTGTTGCCTCATTAAGTGAAGCAATTAATCCGTCAATATACACATTAAACAGCATAGGGGAGAGCAAGGAGTCTTGTCTCACCCCGCAAGAGGAGCCAAAACACTCGGATAGTACATTGCCCCACCTAACAGTGGAAGATTGGTGGGAATACCAAAATTTCAATAAA